>JAWPHD010009113.1:0-107534 GCA_037043455.1 Cyrtodaria siliqua
GCCTCTGGCCATGGAATGTATCAAAATAAAACATTAAGGTTCCATGTTCACCGTCATACGCATACTTGAGGATGGCTTAATATTTTGTACTATTGACATATTTAATAGTGAGTTCTGCTCAACCCGCTCAACCCGATGCCAGAGCCTGAGAGGGCATGAACAGTAGCAAGCATTTTTGGCTACCGTTCATGAACAGTCTCAGGCATATCCAGTCTGCACTATTGTTTGTATTTAACGTGCTAGGCGATTTCCAGACTTCTCCTTTCATACTCTTTGAACCTCGCACTGTCACGATAACCCAGATAATATTCGAAATTATTAGTATAAATATATACATGCATACTTTCTCTAAAGTTAAATTATTCATTAACACCGGTTCCTTTATCACAACAATATAAGTGACCGTAAGTTTTTCATATATACTTTTATAAAAGGTAAACTTAGCAATAGCTGAAGGCAGAATGGTAAATAAATTATCACACTCCAAGGGAGATAGTCAATCATGTCACAAAACAGCTTTTCCAAACATTTCCAAATAAGGCGGTAGCTCTATTGTCGACGTTTTCTTATGTACCTTGCCTATTCTGGTACCTGCTGTTTAGTTTAATGCGAGTTTTTGGTTGACTGTGATCCTTAAATGCGACATTTCCTATTTAACGTTTATATCTATGTAAATAAAACATTTTAAACACAAACGCAAAGAAATAATTAAACATTACCAGAGTTTTCCTGCAATACATGTTTCTAAAATCCAAGAATCTACTTGCTAAACGGGCGGAATATTAACACAATATGATCCATAGCTGAAATTCAGATAAACAGATGTTCACCTACTGAAAAGCATACGAGGGTCATTCAAAAAGTTCTGTCACTAACGCGTTTTAACAATTAAATGCTCGTTGTTGGTGTTTGATACCAAATGAACGAGATTTTCAATACCATTCAATTGATGGTAAAATGAATGCTGTATCTTTTGTGTGACGAAAGTTATGGAACATTTAATACACATCACTTATACACACTGAGGCATTTTCGTCCTGAGTTTTTTTCAGGTTTGTTAACTGTTACTTTTTTAAATACCTGTTTTTCTTTAAGTACTTGTCGAAGACCTTTGAAATTTCTCGTACATTACCAGTTATATCTGTGCATTACAAGATTCAGAATTTAAGCATGGTAGATGAAAAGGCATTGTCTTAGAAATTAACATTTTAAGCTAACGTGTAAAATTAATTTAATGATAAATGGACATTAAATGGAAGGGCAATCTTCTGAAATAGCGTTTTTGGATGATCAATATTTTTCTAAACATTGTACAAAATTCTACAATAATGTGTTGAATATGAAATTTAAACACTGAAGGACTATGATTTGTAAACAAATATGAAAACATATTAATACTATGAGAATAATTACGACATTTAAAAGATATTATAACATTTCCGTAAACAAAATTAAGAAAATCAGTGTTATTTCTGCTAAAATTAAGGGTTATGCATTCACTCATATCTGGTTTGCAGCAAGACCTTTCCGAATTCTCGACAATCATTTTCAGGGATGATGGGTGAATAACAACAGATGGCGTACAATAAAAGCATAGACTTATTCAAATATCTTTTACAACGTTTTGTAACAAGGACTTTTCAGAGATGCCAGTATCCAAAAGGTGTGGTAGGGGGAGGTAATTCAGGGGTATAAAGAACCGGAATTTTTTCATTTTTGTTGTGGAATTTAAGACAGCGAACCCAGTCGTACTATAAATACATTACTTTATATCAGTGTAATATCCAGTTCAAAGGATATATGCCTAGTGACAGAACTTTTTGAAGCACCCTCGTACATACTTTTTTATTATTCAAACATTATCATCACTATATTAAACCAATGCAAACACTGCATTCAGCTGAAGAAATATCATTACGTGTCAGTTTTAAGTCTGGCCGAAAAGCCTGATGTACGCTCGCCCATGTACCCCCACTCCCCCCCCCCCCCCCCCCCCACCCACACACAACCTTGAATATATTTAATACTTTTTATTTAGTTTTAGGGTATTTATTAATTATACATGAAGTTGTATTTCTTGACACTTAAGACTCCACCTTGTATGTTTTTATGAAGGTAAATAAAAGAAAGATTTCTGCACGTTTAAATCAAATATAATTTTTATTTAGTTGAAAGGATTTTATTAGGCATTCAGGGATATAGAGCATATGCAATGGTATAAAAGATTCCGTTTTAGTGTAATTTCTAAGTGTGATACTTATACGCATTTTTAAACACTCTTTGTGGATCTCTTGTTATTGACAACAGACCACATTGTCATACAGTAATAGTATTTATGCTTTACTTTTAATGCAGTTTATCTCTCTGATGTCATTATTTCACACTGTTATACGCCGTTTAATTGAACATATAGTTCGCGACGAGTTATCGTTCGTTAACCAGAAACGATATCAAAACGAGGCAAAACAGGAAAGATATAATTCATGAAACTGCGTCTCGCTATAAAAGAATATAATATTGACGTTATGCTCTATAATTTATACTCTTTGATAAAAACCACCAAATGATAAGTTCTTTTTTTTCTTATTTAAATAAATATAATTATAACAATATAATCGTCAACAACTTCTTATTAATAGGTTCGTTTTGATCAAGTACCGACTTCGTAAGTTCAATTGCCGACAATTCTCATTGTTTAATCGTTTGCTGTCACCTATTTAATGACAAAAATATGCAATTAGCACTTCGTTTTATACAAATAATCTACTTTTCAATCGATCAAGAATACCTATCGACCACTTCCGATGAGCCTTTTTTATTGTGGCCATATCTTCTGGCAGAGCAAAGCTTATGGGATGAAGTGTTGTCCTTCGTCCGTCTGTCCATTAACGTTTGCCTTGTGAACACGATAGGGATGTCGGTTTAAATTTGAAAACAAGCTCGAAAACAAGCTAGATCTGAATAGTAACACCAGAGCTATGATGTTTATTGTACTGAAAAAAAGAAACCATATTTTGCCTTGTGAACACTCTGGCAAACGTGTCCAATGAATTTATACGTATAGACGGATATAGTAATATTTTCCGAAAGGATACATCTGCGCATTCTAGCGGACTGTTAATGTATACTGCGAATAACATTATTTCAAGACGTGTATTAGAACTTAAATATTTATTACCCAGTTCACTTTGGATTGAAGTAAGAGATAAAAGTGAAATTATTTTAGTATGTACCGTTTATCGCAAACCTAATTCAAGTAATATTTTTTGGGATAACTTAAACATTAGCTTAGAAAAGGCTTTTGAATTATCGAATAACATCATTATAGTTGGTGATATCAACGAGAACCAACTTAATACTAATAACCATTTTTTAAAAGATATATAATGCAGCTTAATAATATGACAAACATTATAACTGAACCAACTCGAGTTACCGACTACTCTGCCACATTGATAGATCCTATAGTTATTTCTGATTCTCTTAAACCCTTAGATTTCGGAATTGTAACCATACCACATGATATAAGCGACCACCATGGTACATACTTAATGTTACAATACAGTTACAATGTTAGACCGACTTTTACTCGACGAGTTTGGAATTATAAGAAAGCCAATTTCATAAATCTCAATGATCTTATTCAACATACAGACTGGTCTTTCTTATATAACGATTCGCTGAGTGTTGCGTGCGAAAAGTTTACTAAATCTTTTTTTGAATTAATAAATGTGTGCATCCCATCGAAATATGTAACAATTCGTCCTAATGACAAACCGTGGTATGATTCAGAAATAAGACGTGTTTCAAGACAACGTGATCGTCAAAAAACTAAAGCAACGCGTACTCAATCATTTTCTGATTTAGCAGCATATAAAAGATTACGAAACAAAGTTAATAATCTTAAAAAACATGCGAAAGAACGTTTCTTTAATAATGTGGAAACTATAATTACTGAAACAACTATTACGGGCAGACGTCAGTATTGGAAACTTTTAAAATATTTCATGAAGTCAAACAAAAATGCGGAAACTATTCTACCTTTAAAAACAGTCTTATCTAATGGCGATACTTCATACTCAATAACTGACCAAGAAAAAGCGAAATGCTTAAATGAATATTTTGTTTCAATATCATCAGTTGATGACTCTAATGTTGAATTACCTATTTTTCATTTAAAATCCAATAATAAATTAGAAACTATTTATATAGAAGAATCCGAAATTGTTGATATAATCAAGATTTTGGACGTAAATAAAGCAAATGGAGAGGATGAAATAAGTCATAAGATGTTAAAGGAAACCGTAAATACAATCTCAAAACCTCTACATATACTTTTTAACAGATCATTAAATGAATGTATTTTCCCCGACCTATGGAAATGTGCTATGGTTATGGCACTTTTCAAAAAGTCAGATCCTAGTATTCCTATGAACTATAGACCAATATCGTTACTTAGTTGTGTTGGTAAAGTAATGGAAAGAATAGTATTTAAACACATGTATACTTTTCTACTTATGTTCGATCTTATTTTTAGAAACCAATCGGGTTTTCTCCCTGGTCCTACATATCAACTTGTCGATATGTATCACCATATATGTCAGGCATTCGATGCTAAACAATTTACGTGTATTGTTTTTAATGATATATCTAAAGCTTTCGATCGTGTTTGGCATAAAGGGCTTTTGTTTAAGCTAAAACAATATGGTATTGATGGAAAACTTTTAGCCTGGATATCTGATTATCTCTCAACCCGATCTCAAAGAGTCCGTGTTGGATCTGCAACCTCCGAGTCAAAAACTGTAACTGCCGGAGTTCCTCAAGGCTCTGTCTTGGGCCCACTTTTATTTTTGATATATGTAAATGATATTGCCGAAAACATGCTGAGTATAACTCGTTTATTTGCTGACGACAGTTCGCTATCAGTCTCAACATCTAGTATAAACGACATGGAAGGAATCCTTAATCATGATCTAGTAATGATTACGCAATGGTCAAATCAATGGCTTGTACAATTTAATCCTACCAAAACAGAAGTAATGTTCTTTTCTTTAATTAATAATGATCGTCGTCCAACTTTATATCTAGACAATGTCCCGTTGACTTTTGTTGACAACCATAAACATTTAGGAGTAACATTAAGTAATAACGGAAAATGGCACAAACACAATAGCAATATTATTGCTTCTGCTTCAAAGGTTCTTGGTTTAATGCGAATACTTAAATATAAAGTAGCTCGTAAAACACTTAATCAGATATACTTGTCTTATATGCGTCCAATATTAGAATATGCTTCCATTACATGGGATGGATGTACTTCTTTCGAAAAAGATAGCTTGGAAACGTTACAATATGAAGCAGCTCGTATTGTGACGGGACTGACTCGTTCAGTATCCATACATCGTTTAATATCTGAAATAGGATGGGTATCACTTTCCGATAGAAGGAAAATGCAAAAACTTATTTCAGTCTATACTGTTAAAAATGGATCCGTTCCAAATTATATCTCAAACATCTTTCCGCAGCTAGTAGGAGATGTCAGTGCATACCCTCTCAGAAATAACGACAACTATGCCACTATTGCTAGGAGAACTGAAATATACAACAAATCGTTTGTTCCGTCTTCTCTTAAACTATGGAATAATCTGTCAGTAGAAAAAAGAAACTCGGAATCTATATCAATTTTCAAGAGAAGACTATTAACATCTGTATTTCCGAGTACAAAGGTACCAAAATACTACTTAAGTGGTCAACGTTTATTTTCTGTTTTACATGCCAAAATGAGGAATTTGTGTAGTAATCTTAATAGTGATTTATACCTTAATCATTTATGCGATTCACCCGTTTGCGAGTGCGGATTTGAAGTAGAAGATGCTGAACATTATTTTTTCCAGTGTAACACTTTTTTCACATACCGGCTCCAACTCTTTCAATCCACCCGCCATTTACACCTGTTAAATATAAGAACAATCCTTTATGGTCTCGAACAGTTAACTGACAGAGGAAATGAATCTCTCTTCGAAGCAGTTCAAACATATATAGCGAAACACATAGGTTTACATAATCTGTCTCTGTTGTTTTTCAACAATCTACACGTACTATGCGCGTACACTATATTTTGAAAATGTTTTCTAGATAGCGTTCAGGCGTTCTTAAACTGACTGAATTCAAATTGGGGTAAACTAGTCTTT
Organism: Cyrtodaria siliqua; assembly: GCA_037043455.1. Classification (NCBI taxonomy): domain Eukaryota; kingdom Metazoa; phylum Mollusca; class Bivalvia; order Adapedonta; family Hiatellidae; genus Cyrtodaria; species Cyrtodaria siliqua. Next base: position 6,192 of record JAWPHD010009113.1, read on the forward strand.
CTCACTATTCTCACTATTCTATCCTCTCTCTTTCTCTTTTATGTTTTCTCTTTATATTTATTTACTTATTCAGCTTTATTCTATATCAATGTATTTGCCATTGTATTTTATTTTATTACTCTCAGCCATATACATTCGCAATTTCAAAATGCTAACTGGGAAGGGTTTAATCTAATGTTGGTAGAACTTGTTACCCAACCCATTTGTCATTATAATATGTCTATCGTATATATGTTTATATTTGCTCTGTTTGTAAAATATTGGCAATAAAATATGTTTAAATCAACACTCTGGCAACTTTGTATTTGATATTTACCAAACCAGAATGTTGATAATAAATGAAGCTCGAACAAGTTCGAAAACCAACATTATCGGATTATTAACACCAGAGTTATGGGCCGTGATTTATTTAAAAATGATATATTATGCCTTGTGAGCAATCTAGCAATTGCATCTGTATGTGGTCTTCACCAAAATTGGCCAAATTATTGATATTAATTAACTCTGGAACAAGTTTCGGATTAGCTATGGCTCTTGTAGCATATGGTACTTGTTATTGTAAAATGTATTCATATTTTATTTTATAGCTTTATACCGCGATATTCAGTATACAACTGATTAAATTTTTCTGGAAAATAGTAACTTCAAATTTGCAAGCTTGATGCCCAATCTCTGTAGGCTAGGGGCGTGAGAGATTTTGCACCTAATTTAACGCCCATGAACAGACTAAAAATAAACCTGGTCTGCTACTTTTCTCTCTTGTTTGCGTTTGTTGTTCCAAAGGAATCCCCGTTTCAGTAGTATATACTGACATTCCCACTAGCGTCGGTTTAGTGCTGTGGGCGGCTGTAAAAGGTCGCCCGACTATATAACTTGCTATTCCTTTGGGACCATCAAACCCAATCTTTGTGGCTTTAAAGTAGAATGAATACTGCTTAAGCCGGTGCTATGGTGGGGCAGTGTGTAGTTGAGAGGTGTTAAAACCTTATATTGCCGCTCATGGACGAACTCAATAAGACCGAGTCTGCTCCTTTCTCTTTTGTTTGTGTTTGTTGCTTCTAAGGGATCACTTTTTTCAATATGTAATAGGACCAAACAAAAGGGTAAAATCCCCCGAATTCATGTTCATTTTGCCATTTTAGTCAATGTTTATTACAGTTAAACGGTCACCTTGAACATCGATTTATTACGGTAGCCGGCATAGTCTTCGAATTTAGTAGTATGACTATATATATTCATACTTTCTCTTAAGTTTATTCAGAAACATTTTTTGTACGGTGTTTTACGTCATTTTCAACACATGTAAGGAGGTTATATATGAGTAGTAAAGTAAATGTTCGCAGAGGAGGAGTTTGTGTTCAGGTTCAATCCGATTACGTCATAACAATAGAAGTTACTTAACATTGAGGTGTTAAAATGCTGATGTAAGGACAATAATATTTAGCGTGGAAGAGTAAAATGTAAATATTGACTCATTGGCGTGCGTTTTATATAGTGATATTATTTTTGTTTTAATGACTATATAAGTTATGAGAAAAAAGTAAAGTATATGCATAGGACATGTGCCCTGTTGATCGTGTGAAAGACTATTGCGCTGACAAGGTTGTTCTGGGCATTTAACTGTATATATAAACATATATGAAGAATAGTAATAACTAAACAGTACAAAGAACACTTTTTTGGACAGTCTTATTAATTATAAATGAGCTCATATTGTCGTCTGTTATTCTATACCATAGACTTAGATACGAGATCGTGTGTGCATCTGAGCGCTTAATATATCTAGAGAACTGAGAAAGATAGCAGTGTATGCAATTAGTCGAGTTAAAAAATAGAACATCATTTACGGTGAATTATCGTGTAATATATCACGGTTTGCAGTTCAATTGTAAATAATAACTTCTTGTTTACAATTGAACGACAAACCGTTATTTATTACAGGATAATTCACCGTAAAACGATGTTCTATTTCTTAACTCGCCTATTCTAATACCCCTAAAATGTAAAAAATAACGCACACATCTGAAATCTTTCGCATTGCTTCCCTTACTCTCCTAACGTTGCAAACGTTACAGTGATATATTTCGCAATGTCTTGCTTATTCTCCTAACGTTGCAAACGTTACAGTGATATATCGATGAATATTACGAGATATTTTAAACTAGGCTATATAGTGCGGGTGTATAAGAATCGAGTTTTAAAAAATGGTAAAACCTACCTCAATTTGGGCAATTATGATCGTTTGCCAGCATTACCGGAAATCTTCCGCCTTAAACTATTGGTATTGCCAAAGCAATGCTGACGGTGCGATTCCGGGCATGCTAGACGCTAAAATGTACTTAGTAATGTGGATTAAGTTTAAAATCAATAAAGATGCACCATAACTTGGTCACCTACGTCATATAAACACATGTTTGTTAAATTTGAGATGTTTTCTGTTGATGTCATCGGAAAGGCATCAGGTTTATTTTTTCCCTAAACATCACATAGTTTGTAAACATTCTGAAATTATATTAAAACAATAGGGTGACATGTACAGGTTGTACGCCACCGAACGTTAAATCAAGTTTGATCATTATATGTACTATCTCGCTCTAGGACAAAACATAATTATAGGTCTGTTTAAATTATGTATTGATTTAGTCTTTAAACACGAGAATACATATAACACGTAAAGGCGAAAAAATAACATTTCCATTGTTAATGAAATATTTTTTTCTTTCAATTTCTTCTTTTTGTTTTGTGTGTGTACATGCTGTGGAATTTTGACCTATTTAGCAACACGTTAATTAGTGATGGTCCGACTATAAGACACTGTGTGCAACACTCCAACCCATGAGTGTGTAGTAGTGGGAGGTCAAGTGGTTTAAAACGGCGCTAAAAAATATCACTCAAGAGTCCACGAGTTCCGAGTAAGAATAGCTTATATATCCAGTGAAGTAGGAGACTTGAGTGAGCGGGGGTGCACCAGTGAAGTAGGAGACTTTGGTGAGCGGGGGTGCATCAGTGAAGTAGGGGACTTTGGTGAGCGGGGGTGCACCAGTGAAGTAGGAGACTTTGGTGAGCGGGGGTGCACCAGTGAAGTAGGAGACTTTGGTGAGCGGGGGTGCATCTTTGGTATACCTATACTTCGGCAAAATCACATAGCACCTCCCTGGCTCATGCACCTCCCTGGCTCATACACCTCCCTGGCTCATACACCTCCCTGGCTCATACACCTATTTTCCTCTTCTTTTCAGATTTTATAACTGCATGAATGATTTTGTTTTAAATGAAACGTTTACTTCTTTGGCTAAAAACAAAGAACGCGTGTGTAGTAGTGCACTTTTTATTAAGCTTACACATTCTAAACACCAAGGATATTGTATCGTAACTCAAGAAGAAGTAAAAACAAACGGAAATACTTTAATCATGTATACATAAACGTCATCGTCTGAAAAACATCATATAATTTAATGTAGTTTTATATCGTATAACTGGTATTCGACAAGTAATTAAATCGCCAGTATCTCAAAATATCTTAATCCAACTAGCCGGTGTCTTCCAACAAACTTCCAGTTTTTAATGCAAATCAATCAAGTTTAATTAAACTAGCTTAGGACGAATTATTTATGAAGCAGATTAAACATTAGAATCTAAGTGCAAACAAAACATGTATCAGGCTATTTTATTTAGGGTTAAAGTGATGAACAAACAATCTCAAAAAGTGTTTAAGACAGACTCTGTGTCTGAGTAACTCGAGCCGTTTACCACTTACGTCCAGCTGTCGCGATGAAATTCGTCTTATAACGTGCCTGTAACGTTTGAGGCGGTGAAGCTCGTTCTCTGATAAATAAAAGACATAGTATTTCGCAAACGTTAAGATCTGATCAGATGTAGCCGACTCGAACAGTCTCCTCCGCTGGGCGCAATTGTCAGACGTGCTTAAGTATCTCAACAGATGCAAATGTCGTTCCATTAGATGTCTGTACGCAGAATACAATTAATAGCAGTAATATTAATATTAATACAACATCATCTCGTCGCTAGGTGAGGTTTTAAACATATGTTCATAAGACTAATCGATCTTATACATTAAGTGTCGAGGTAACGCCTTTCTAGTTGATTACACCTGCTGACAAGGCGTTTAATTGCTCTCGTACAGAATAGGATTCTGTCCAGGTAGTACACTAGAACGCAGTTAGCTAACCGCGAGCTGTTGTTTATTATAAGTGGATTACCGATACCGCCGTCTTATCAATTTAGCATATCGTACACTTTAACGAAGTTTCTTGATTTGGTTTTATGACAGAACAACTGTGATTGTTGTCTGTTTCTCAAAGTAACCGCAAAGAGGAATTCTTTCTCATACCATTTAGAGCCATCTCTCTGAATCGCGCGATATATCCGTGTCAGAGTGTTTCGGTTCCTTATTGATAATGCTATAAACATCATCTCCAGCAGCCGAAGCAATTGTCGCGTCACCGCGCTTACTGTATGCCGTCTGCTCAGCTTCACGTCCTTCACCTCCTTCGGAGACATGAGCAAGAGTGTGTTTTAATTGATTTGCTATCTTACGCATCGAAACGTTCGTACGTACTATATGTGGGCTATCCCATTTTTAAAACTCGATTAACTCGACTATCCCATTTTTAAAACTCGATTAACTCGACTATTTTCATACACTGCTATCCCTCTCGGTTCTCGCCAATAGATATATTAATCGCTCAGATGCACACACGATCTCGTATCTAAGTCTATTGTATAGAATAACAGACGACAATATGAGCTCGTTTATAATTAATAAGACTGTCAAGAACATTGTTCTTTGTATTGTTTAGTTATTACTATTCTTCATCTTCATATATGTATATATGTACAATTAAATTCCCAGAACCACTTTGTCAGCGCAATAATGATTATTGTTTTTCACACGATCAACAGTTTATGCATATACTTTACTTTCTCATAACTTTGAATTTTTTTCTATTATCTAGTCATTAAAACAAAAATAATATCGCTATACAAAACGCACGCCAGTGAGTCAATATTTACATTTCACGCTTCCACGCTTCCACGCTAAATATTATTGTCCTTTCACCAGCATTTTAACACCTCAATGTTAAGTAACGCCTTTTATTGTTATGACGTAATCGGATTAAACCTGAACACAAACTCCTCCTCTCCACATTTTTTTTACTACTCATATATAACCTCCTTACATGTGTTGAAAATGACGTAAAACACCATACAAAAATCTTTCTGAAACAAATATATATAGTCATACTACTAAATTCGAAGACTAGTCCGGCTACCGTAACAAATCAAAGGTGACTGTTTTACCTGTAATGAACATTGACTAAAATGACAAAATGAACATGAATTCGGGGGATTTCACCCTTCTGTCTGGATAAGCAGTGGCCCTATTCTTGCCTCGTAAATACATATTGAAAATGTGTGCCCTTAGAAGCAACAAACACAAACAAAAGAGAAAGGAGCAGACTCGGTTTTAATGAGTTCGTCCATGAGCGGCAATATAAGGTGCAACACCTCTCAACTCCACACCGCCCCACCCTACCACCGGCTTAAGCAGTAGTCATTCTACTTTAAAGCCACACACATTGGGTTTGATGGTCCCAAAGGATTAGTAAGTAATAAACTACTGATTTATAGTCGGGCGACCTTTTACAGCCGCCCACAGCACTAAACCAACGCTAGTGAGAATGTCAATATATACTGAAACGGGGATTCCTTGGGAGCAACAAACGCAAACAAGAGAGAAAAGTAGCACCGTTTATTTTTAGTCTGTTCATGAGTGTTATATAAGGTGCAAAACCTCTCACGCCCCTAGCACCGGCATTCTACTTTAAATCCACAGAGATTGGTCTTCAAGCTTGCAAATTTGAAGTTACTATTTTCCAGAAACATTTGTTTGAACGACACATGCGAATGTATGCAGTTATATACTGAAAATCGCGGTATTAAGCTATAAAATAAAATATGAATACATTTTACAATAACAAGTGCTATATGCTACAAACTGTATTTAATTAACGAGTATCAAGCATCAGAAACATGTTAACATCAATAGGAAAATAAGTTGTTTGCACAACAGAATAAAATACAATACAATACAATGCAATGCAATGCAATTAAATGCAATACAATACACTGCAATACAAATATTTCTTCACTCAACAACGGTAATTGATTTATGTAAGGAAGTGTTATATATACGCCTTCTCATTGCATCAGTTCAGTTAAGATAAACAGCATATTTATAGTTGGACATTAATTTGTTGTAATACCTACACTGTTGACATGCTTTGTGAAATTGTATGTTGTATCCTCACGGGCTTTTAAGCCTATTTGAAATTGAAAATTTTGAGACTAATAACTGTCTTTATTATACATAATTAACTTAGATAATATATCTGGTATAACTTTCTCGTTTAAAAAATGATAAATATGTATGGTCAGTTGTTTATATTTTAACTGGATTGGTAATTGGAAGTATATTGTAAAAAGACAGTATGAAAGGAGCAATTTGAAAATCGCCGAACACGATAAATATAAAAAAAATTGCATTCTCGGTTTGTGCGATGACGGGACAGATTGTGGACCCTATGATGACGTCTACCTACATCCTTATAGGATGGTTGCGTTTAATGTTTTTTCTTTAATCTTGTCTTGCCATACACTTAATGGTTTGTTCTCTTGTTGCTCTGGCTTCTGCCAAGTCACTGAGTACTTGCTTTGTGGCTTTCTAGGCTTTTGATTTTTTATATTATATATACATGATCATTTATGTGTTTTACTTACATTGCCTAGTAATGCTGCCTTGTTTGTTAGAGATTATAACCTGGTGGGGATATATTAATTTACACTGTCCCGTTTATCAGGATTACACTATGATAAGAGTGAGTTTTGGTGCACCCTGGAACCTGATTTAATCCAAATCCCCACCCCCCCTCACCCCCCACCCCAGCGGCCATTTTACCACTGACCGTTCCAAGGCTATTGTCAACCCTTTTGTGTTTGTGATGTCTTATCTTTCCTTTCATTCATCTTTAAAATTGTTCTTTGTTTCTGTGTGTGTTGTTGTTGACCTGTCGTCCTTGAATGCTAATTTTCCTGCTCGACTTTTATATCTACTTTGATTTAGACTCTGTTCATTAACGGCAGTGAATCATTTTGACGATCCGTGCTGACCGATATTACCTCCTTTTGGCCTGTTTCGAATATATTTTCCATGAAATAGTTTATAACCGACTTTCTAAACGTTTAATATGTCTTGATGATAATATCTCATCTGTGATGTAACAGGGGTTCGAGAACCACTGGGAGACATCTAGGAAAAAAGGGAGCACATGTTTTCCATTGGAAATAAATTTATTTTTCTGCCTCAAGACAACACCATTTCGTATACAATTCGAACTACCCATTCTTCTTCAATTTCTCTTTAACAGATGGAATTATATTCAATATTCCACTAAGATCGACTTCTAACTAATCCTTGCTCGGTTTATCATTTTGAAAACATCCACTTTACTCATTTCAGCAATATAAAGGTTCTTTTCTTTGTTTAGAAATTCACCTTTATCGTATTGCGAACAGTTTAGACGTGTGGATGATAATGCTATGCTATTATAGTATTGTTAATTGTCATTAAGCTTCTACCTACCAGCTTCAACACACTCAATTGTTGTACTTTTGTCACACATAAATATTTCTTTTGCGGATGTCAAATGGATATATTATATACTAACCGACGTTAGCTAAGCACCATTTCAGCTTCATAATTTCACCCCAAATACCTCGCGAAACTGTATTTTGTAGGGTGACATACACAAATACACAAGAAATTGGTTTTCTAATTAATGTTTGACAATAAAATAATGAATTCCATATAAATTAATCGTAAAACAAAATTAATTTATGAATTTTATGTTGGTAAAACAAGCCACCGTAAAATGTCGATTGATTTGAAATCTTGGTGCTTAGCAAACTTTGAGTAGTATAGTAACATTCAATGCACCTTAGCTTTAAATATAAAAGACATTTGTTATATACTATTTAATACTGCAACAAACGGTTAGAGCGTCGTCTACTATGCGTCTATTGAACCGAAGGTTCAGGGTTCGAGCCTTACATAAGTTTAAACTTTTAAACCATACAATGTTAAGATATTTAAAAAAACAACATTATACGGAACTACTACGGAATAAATTGGATTCCGACAGTTTGGCATTTGAGTACTCTGGGATATCACCTTGACAAACCAAATATTGGGAAAGTCAAGAAAGGAGGTCTATTTGCAGATGATTATCATTTCTGTAGAATTGCTCCAGAAGAATAGTGATTCTTAAAGGTAAGAGTATTGTAAACTATAATATACACAAAGGGTTTCTAATGGTCTTTAGAAATAGATAAAAAAAAAAAGGCGCCTCCTAACAGTGCTTTAGACGCCGTTTGTTAAAATTCGTATTTGAAAGCATTTCCTTGGTGTCCGATCCATAAAACCTTGACCTACTAAAAACTAGTTACCTCATCAATAACAGGGATTATCATTGTCCCTTGAACAGTCTATCTATGAAGTTGCATGACCTTAGGTTGAAAGGTACTTGAGTTAGAGCACAGACATATAAATAAACAGATAGGAAACTTCCCATCTTAACCAATGAAGTAACCAAAATATCACGTGGCACCTTAACTTTTCCTTCTATCTTCTCGCTCAAATATTCACTGATTTTGATGAGAATACATTCAAAGGAAATATAAAAAGATCGGACAGGGAAAGTAGCATTCAAGGAGGACAGTCAACCACAAAACACAGAAACAAACACGCAACAGACAAACAAGAAGGCAAAAGCAATAATAAATGCAAACGACATCACAAACACAAAAGGGTTGACGATAGGGCTACCGCCTTGGAACGGTCAGTAGAAAAGTAGGCCACTGGGAGTTTAAACCGGTTCTAGGGTGCACCAAACCTCACACTGACAGATTCATAGTGAATAGCAAAATGGGATTATAATAATTTAAGTTTATTTTCGAAATACAAAATTGTATAAAAAGATTTTTAAAGTTAAAAATGTCATCATTTTTCGTTTTTCACTTAAAAATCAAGGTTTTGACATAGTCAAAGTTTCCGTCAAACTCCTTTTTTATCTAAATGTAAGAGAAAGAAAATACTATCATAGGAAAGAAAACTAAATTTGTGATGGGATTCGGTATGAATGAAACTTGTATCTGTAAAACTCTTCATGATATGTGTGTTTAAATTTGGGAAATATTTTGTGAAATGTTCGCGCTGTGCCACGTGAAATTTAGATAATTTTCCTAGTGTCCAATCTATTTGTTGTTAGGTCTGTGGTTAGAGGTTGAAAACTGATTTTCTATGCCGGCTCACTGTGACTTTGACCTTTGGCCAAATGACTTCAAAATTATCACTGTTCCATTAGCATTTTACCTTTGAAGTTTCATGATCCTAGGCTGAAAGGTACTCGAGATATAGCACGGCAGGCGTATTGTTGTCGGATCACAGCGACACTTCCCTTAGACCTACTGACTTCAATCATTAACCCGCTAAGCACGACTATAATAGACTCTGCGTCCATTGTAAACCCAGTTTTGTATTTGTTAAAAATCGTTGACGTTCAATACGATTTGTTTTGATTGTATTGTTTCGTTTACAAATCTGTACAAGTTACAATGAAAAACAAGTTGATAACTATTTTAGTACGGTTGGGTGTATGTTCAAGAAACTAACCAGATCAGGCTGATCACGATTTACAATGTCTGGCTGCTTATCAGTTATTTCCCCTACCCCTAAAACAACCCTTTGTCCCATAAATGGAATGGTATTAATTCAAAGAAAGAACAGTTTTTTATATATATGTAGCGAGTTAAGGGTTAAGTATGAGAAGTCATGATTCTGGGTTGAACGGTTTCTTGGTTGAACGGTATATGATTTATAGGCTAAAGCCGATTTTCTATGTCGAGTCACCGCTACCCTGACCTTTAAAGTAGTAACCTGAGTTTTGCACACATATGGCTGGGGCTGAAGCTATTCAAACTGTCATTGATATAAATACTCTAACCATAATTAATAAATACTGTTACGATTTTAATTATATCCTCACATGTTTTAAATATAAATGTATATGGTTTAATTACGTAGTTCAGTTTCATCAAATATATAACCACATACTTATCTGACTTCATTTAATACCTTTTAGAGGCTGTAAAGCATACATTTTAGTGAACGTAGATAATGTAGGTATTTGGATTGTCCTGCTAGATTAGCATTAAGTGATAAAAGGCTATTCACGCGGCAAGTTTGATGTCATTTGGTGCTTTGGCTTGTTTACCTTAGCTGAATGATGTTGGGGCAGTGCGACCTACTTGCTGGCTGTCCATGCAGCAAGCTCATGTTAAGTGTTAGGATGATGGGTGTGTGACCTACTTGCTGGCTAGCTGATGTCGTTTGGTGTATTGGATGATGCTGTGCGACCTACTTGCTGGCTGTCCATGCAGCAAGCTCATGTTAAGTGTTAGGATGATAGGTGTGTGACCCACTTGCTGGCTAGCTGATGTCATTTGGTGTATTGGATGATGCTGTGCGACCTACTTGCTGACTGTCCATGCAGAAAGCTCATGTCATTTGTGTTAGGATGATGGGTGTACGACCTACTTGCTGGCTGTTGAAAGCGGTCATTTAGTTCATTGGATGGCTTAGCTTCCTTATCTAAATGGCTTATGTAAGAGTATATAAAGGGCTTATATTCTTCAGTTCGGGGGTTCTTGGTCAACGTTTTCAGTTAGAATGATTGAAGTACATTTGTTTAGAATGAGCAGAGTTAGAGAGAGAGAGAGAGACTTTTAAGTCTAACTATAAGCGATCTTAGCAATTATTCTTACTTAAAAGAACTTTTATATTTGGATTATTTTCTCTGACATATGATTTGGAACAGTGTTTGATAACTATTAGAAACGTTTAATAAAAGTCATCAACTTATTTATATTTACTACGTCCTTATACGCCTCATCTACAAGGAACATTTGTGTGGAAATAATATTTAAGTATTATTCCTAAATTACGAACTTTTCGTAATTTTGTAACAATACTTGTAATTTGGTGACATATTGGACATCATCTTGGATATCTCTGCACGTCTTCGTCTTAGATCAAAATAAATTTATTTAAAGAACTATTTTTTACAATTGTTTTGGTGTATAATAATGTATAACATTGTTGTCCCAATACTAGGCTTTGTATAGTTAATTGTCATTTGTTGCACTCATTTGACCTTTGACCTAGATTCTGACCCTTAAATTATAAAATGTGAACATTTTTAAAACTATTTGTTTAAAGGTTAAGAAATGCCATTTTATATTTATTTCTTTTAAATATAAAATACCTTAAATTATTATTTTTTGAACATGCTCACATTTGCATAATTAATAAATTTGTGTAATTTGGCGCCATCTTGGATATCTCTGCATGTTCTCGACATAAAACTTATATAAACTGATACCAGACTGGAAAAGTGTGTGCGACTCTGCCATATCAATGCACTACCGCAACCGTTTTATGAGGCTAGAAACGGACCCGAAAAGTTCGTGCCTGCATTTGTAAAATGGACTCTACTCTTATTTTAGTATAGTCGTCATGCAAATAGTAATTGGGGTAAAATGATACATTGAACGAGTGCACCTGCAATAGTGGAAATCATTACTAGGAGTTAAAGTTCCAACGAAAAATGATTTCATATATGGAGAACTCGGAAGGATAAATTATCAAACAAAGCTAATAGATATAGTTTTTAAATATTGGTTGAAAGTGTTAAAAATTGGGAAGCACAAGTTTATTCAGAATGATTTAGACACCTGGCCAAACAAAACGCAAGGTTTGGATAATACAAATGTAGTTCTTTCAACACTCAAGCAACACAAATACAAAATTTAAACGAGAAGTACAATGATTCACACATTTTTTTTTTTTATATATATATGCCGCATCATTGATTTTGCTATTAAACGTATAATATTTGTTAGTAACTGTATGTTATCTATTTTTAGCTCTTTTAACTTATGGGATGGCGAGTTGTCCATCGTCCGTCCGACCGTCCGTCGTCCGTCTGTTAACGTTTGCCTCGTTAACACGATATGGCCTTCATTTTTCATCCAGTCAATTCAAAAACCAGCCAGTTCGGACCAGGAAAACAGGAGTTATAGCCCTTGATTTAGTTAAAATACCTATATTTATAATCGTTAACGCGATAGGGGATTCATTTTTCATTCGATCTTTTTCATAATTTACCAGATTGTTGATATCAATAAAAGATCGGACGAGTTTGAAAACCAGCCATATCAAACTATTTGTACCTGAGTTATGGCCCTTGATTTTCTGAGATATGTTATAATTTGGCCTCGTTAACACGATAGGGCCTTTAGTTTTCATCCGATTTTTTGTAAACTTTACACGATTGTTGATATTAATGAAAGCTCGGACGATTCCGAAACCCAGCCAGATCGGACCAGTAACACAAGATTATGGCCCTTGATTTAGTTAAAAATGCTGTATTTTGCCTCTTTAAGACGATAGGGCCTTCATTTTTCATCCGATCTTTACCAAACTTTACCAGATTTTTACTATCAATAAAATCTTGGAAACATTTGAAAACCAACCAATCGGATTAGCAACACCGGAGTTATGGTCCTAGAATTAGTTCAAAGATGCTGCATTTTGCCTTGTGAAGACGGCGGAGTTATGGCCCTGTAAAGGTTTTAATACATAAATTTGCCCGGACTAGGTCTCCTGAGCCCCTGGCAGGATTTCAATGAAAGATGGCAAGAAAGATCAGTATCAAGTCCAGTTGTGCATATCATTGCCTTGTTCTAGGTGAATGATTTTTGGCGGAGTTATGGCCCTTTAAAGGTTTAATACACACACTGTTCCGACTAGTTCTCCTGATCCCCTGGCCGGATTTAAACGAATATTGGTGGTATAATGAGTACCAAGCCTAGTTGTGCATATCACCGCCATGTTCCAGTTGAATGAATTTTGGCAAAGTTATGACCCTTTAAAGGTTTTGATACACTGACTGTACAGACTAGTTATCCTGAACCTCTGGGCAGATTTTAGAGAAAGTGACAGGGATGATCAGTACCAAATCTTGTTGCGCATGTCATTGCCATGTTCTGGTTGAATGATTTTCGACAGAGTTATGGCTCCTTATACACGACATTTAGCTTTAGTGAGTAGAACGTCCATAGGCCCTCTTGGGCCTCTTGTTATTATTTACTTTCCAGTAAAACTGTGGTTTTTATGAATAAAATAAAACCTTATATTTTCATTGTTTATATTTCACATGTGAGCCATATCAGCTTGTATGTTCACTGCAGGAACTACATTTATAAATGTCATAAAAATGTATTTATTTAAAAAAATCAACTATTACATGTATATCATTAGATTGGAAATGGACTTAAAAAATGAGTCATAGTTTTGGAAAATCTGTCAAGTTTTTAGAAATTGTGATTTTGTGATTTAGAGATATCAGTTTGTTCATTTTCTTCTTCAAAAACATTCTTTTCCAATAGTTGGTATGAATGTTATATGATTGGATTGGAACTCACTTAATCAAAATAATGAGTGACTGTTTTTTGGAATCGGTCAAGTATTTTAAAAATTATTCGAGTCAAAAGTAGAAATTTCGCCAAACTGAATCGTTGACGTCGCCAAAAAGTCTCCTTTACCACTCAATGGTTCGTTCAAAGTCATGTAACCGCTTTACGTAAAACAAATTCTTATATATCATTTAACCTACGTAGTTTTTATTGGCTAAAATGTGCACACAATAAAGTCATTAGCATGATCTATTGACTTTAGAATGTTTCCTATCCGGTTTAATCTGGTTCTGTGGTCAACAGTACGATTGTTTGGAGGTCAATAGTCTTTTCAGAGGTCAAACATGTTGAAGCGTATCCAGTTTCTTTATTTATTGTGTTTATTCAGAGTGTTAAAGAAAATTCATATTATAAACTATAATGAAATAAATTACTCATCTTGACACTATTTCTTTCTTTATTCTAGTTTTCAATATAATAAATAATAATTAATCCACATTCTTTTGTGCTGGTTCTACACAGGAATCCACCGAGAGTGATTAATATAAGCTGCAAGAACTTGTTTCGCAATCAATGTAAAAGAAATATGTACTAATGTAAAACAACTATCTACTTATGTTTCCGTCAATGGTTAAACTATTCATCCTCGGGAATGACTATTGACCCGGCACCGTGAACTATTGACCCAGATGACGAAGTATCGGTCAATAGTTCACGAATGAGGCTTCCTCGTGTCAATAGTTCACTGCCGAGAACGAATAGTTTTAACCATTGACCTCAACAGAAGTTGATAGGTGTATACTTTTATTATCCCGCACATAGCTTCAAATGGTAGACGACAGCGTGAAGATGGGGCGTTTGTTTGGTGTTTAAAGTCATTTTCATCATATTTTAGACTATACATGTATGACAATCGATTTTTAGTGGTAGGGGAAGACCACCCAATTATTCCTGGATAGAACCAGTCTTTTTATACCTACAACATCACGTAGGAATCGTCAATTTCTCACTTTCAAGAAATGGAGCTGTATTCTTTATCAACTGCAGTAGAACTTGTTTTAATTGTTGAACAAAGACATTCAAAGTTTTCTACAAGTGTTTTTAAAATATCAGAAAACCTCCTTCTTTAACTTAAAATGGAAGACAATGTACATGGAACAAATAATAATGATCAAACTATTGGGCTATTGTCCTTGTTTGTCTCAATATATTTAAACAATTCTTTACATCTCTTTCGATCAATGGATTGCACTATTCTTCAGACGGAATGACTATTGATCCAAAACAGAGAAGTATTGACCGAAGTATCTGTTAATATTTCATTCACTTGAAACAGGGATATATTGACCGAAACTTCTCTATTTTACCCGTTTATCACAAGACAGAATTTCAAAACATAATTTGTTCAGGGGATTTAAAATCCGTTGTTCGGGGAGATTTATCCAAATCATAGGCATAGCATGATTTCTTGATAATATATACAACACAGCACAACACACCATTTTAGTTAAATACCAGTTCCAGTCAATCCTTGCTTGACTACGTAAATCAAAATGGTAAAATTAGTCTAAAGTGATATCAAAAACTAATACCCACAAATCATCTCTTTTAATATTTCTTTCACCATATGCATTTCCCACACCCCACACACACACCTCCAAATCGTTACATCCTTTGTTTAGTACAGTAATGGTGTCTTCCCCAGCTAACTCCGCCAGAGTAGAGAGTTATTTTCCATGTGATGCAACCTGGATTGTAGATATGGCTCCATCATATCCTTCAGTTAAATATGTACATGTATGCATTTAATTAAGATTCATAAACGACGTTTAAATCACCTCTGTTAATTTTACTTTTACCACGTGCAATTTGTTCTTCTTCTAAATCTTCGTTTTCGTAAACACCGTTTAGATCATCTCTATTAATGTTGCTTTCACCAAATACAATTTTTCCTCCTTCTAAATCTTCGTTTTCATTTTCTTGGACGGGACGAAGACAATTGGTGATTTCATTTTCGGTTACTGAATCCGTCCTTTCCTTTCCATATGACGAAACTTGGGTGGCAAACATTGTTTCGTTATCTTCTTCAGTTGGATAATTTGCAGTATCCATGTGTTTAGGAGCTGTATCTTCATTTGTCTGACCATCAACGATGTTTGGTTTGCTCAAAGATCCATCGTTAAGCCTTGTATCATGTTGGCTTATACTGGTAGGCATTATATTAATTATATTAAGCGTGGTCATGTCACTTGTCTCTGTAACAAAAAGAAAAAACGATTATAATACTATTTATTTCCAAACGGTCGCTCAATGAGTTCAAAATAATATACAATGATGTCTTCTTTCAAAGCTGATAAACAATGACTTACAAATTGATGTGAGCATTGATTTATAAATTGTGTATATATCTTGATGAATCACAAATGCAGTCATATATACATATGCTACTGCCGCCCTACTAAAATACCCCCGTCACTAGCCGTATTGGCATGCGGTGCAGGATTGGCGAAAGTGGTGTATAATACGCGAATTCGACTGTCCTTTTTCCGTTAAGCAACTTGCTGTCCAGTTTATTGATTTTCTCTCTCTTTCGTATCGTCCAATCAGACTTTTGTTAGCAATTAATTCGCAACATCTGGATCGATTCTTTGAATTTATTTGATTTATCAGTCGTGTTCCTGTACTTAACGGATATAACGCGGTCTTGACTGTGAGAAGGAAGTACTTAACACAAACATTAATTTGTGGTGGTCGAATAGAAAACTTGCTCAACGGGAAAAAAACATTAACGAAAAATGTCAGTCGAATAGGCGTATTGACTCCAAAAAATGACGAGGTTCCTTTGCTCCCCTAGGAAAGTCCATGTGTGAATTTCCGTGAATGTGGCTATAAAGGTTGAAGATATGTTATGCGGACATGTTTTTTCATGATTATGTAACACTTACTAAATGCATGATATGTCAATATTGAAATGCATATATGTAGTAAAATGTATGTTTGTAAGATTGTTGTGGAATAATACTGTACGCAATACGTTTATGTAAAAGGCGAGATACACGTTAGTCATTAGTATTTCTCCATGAGAACCAATACACATCCCTTATATAATAACACGGCAACGAGATATCACTAGTGGATCCAAGGAGGGGTAGTGGGGGGGGAGGGGGGCGCACCGCCGCGCGCCACCTCCTAAAAATTCCGGATCATACATGTATGTCCATGTTACTGTAGATAAAATATCAAACAATTTCGATGCACGCCCTCAGTATAAAAAAAATTCTCGCTAGCTTCGCTCGCTCGACGCATAATGGATAATGCGTGGTTTAATTAACACATTGTTAAATTCTTTTATTTGAAAACGGACTTTTTTACCCTATCAATGCACTACCGCAACCGTTTTATGCGGCTAGAAACGGACCCGAAAATGGACCAAAATCTTACGCCCACCGCCCCCCCTAAGCTGAAATCCTGATCCGCCCCTGGATATATCTATCACGTGTTCGCCAAATTTGCAGAGGCACAGTAGCTGGCATGACATAATACCAATATAATTAATTAGCCTTAATTAGATGATGGGATAGTTTTCAAAATAAGCGGATACACGATAGTAAATATACTCAGCGGCATAAGAAAGTAGCCACTGAGTTTTGTTTAGATTTAATTGTATAAAGTCTTTATAGAATTAATTAACAAATTCCAAAATGAATATGCCATGTTTGGTACCAAAGTTTTTATCATTCCATTGCCAATCTCATGTTGTCCTTTGTTTTTCAATAGGTTGAATCCTTAAGGGAATGTTGCTTGATAAAGAGGATAGGGTGTATAGTAAAACTTTCAAAGTGGATACTTTCTTATGCCGCTGAGTATCGTTGTACGGTTTTGGAAAACATGTTCCTTCGTTTAATTCAAGGTAGGTTCAGTATACTTTATATTTATTGTTGTTTAAAGGACACACGGCAATCTTGATTTTTTAAAAACTCACGGCGTCCCGTTAGTTTTTCTCTTCACTTGCATTTGTTCAATCATTAATAGTAATTGTTGGAATAGTTGAAAGCAAATTATTTTTACATATTACTAATTTTTTATAATAGTGCATCAATAATATGTTTAAAATTTGGTGAAATATTGAGGGAAAATGAAATCTCAATTTTTTATTTAATCATATGCAAGCAGTTTTAAAGTTAAAATGACGCAGGATAAGTAAATTGAGGAGCAAATTTTAATGTTTGAATAAAACTCAAGATTGCCATGTGTCCCTTTAATATTAGAAGACGAACGTATCTAAGTTAAAAGTTATAATATCTATGCTTAATTACTTTGAAATAAGTGTTATTAACCATATAAATATGTGAATTCAGTAATAATAAATAAGAAGAGGTATGATTGTTTTAACTAATAGTATGTGAATGTAATATTGTATGATTGTTTAATAAAATACATTGTTGTGCAGTTTTGGAAAACATGATCCTTCGTTTAATTCTAGAAATGACACAGTAACGACATCTCACAAATACACTGTGAGATGGAAAATAAGAGACAACTACATCAAATTCGTTTTGTTACATTGTGTAGACGAACCAAGAGTATCAAATTAATCTTGTTACAAATATATTAGGTCACAGTAACCTTCATAATTTGATTTCTTAATTCCAAAATTAAAAGGGATACTCATTTCAACATTGACATTCCAACATGTTACCTTCTCTTACCAAGTACAGTCCCTTATATGCACTATTTGAATAAATCTACTACCATGTACTAAAGAATTATATATTTAATTTATCATATATGTAACAATCTTTAAATTAAAGAATCAAACCGTTTTCTACAATCTATTAAAATTCCTATTAACGTTATCACGAATCTTGTCATGTGTCAACATACTTTTTCTGGTCTCATCTGGTGTACCCGTCTCTTAAAAGTGTCATATTTTTTCTATCTTTTCTTGTAAGAAACTTATGAAACTTGTTTTGTTTATAGCGGAGGAAATCACAAAAATGCCTGCAGTTGATGTTTCGGACTGGAAGCTTTCGTAAATTTAATAATTGTCATAGTTAAATTTCATGTTATTTTTTCGCTGAAATCTTGAATATGGGCAAATTTCAAAACATGCACATTACACTTTTTTTACGTTCAGACATGGACATATCAGAATACTATTACCTTAAGCGACATTTTAAAAGCATTTGTCTTAAAATGTGTATTTCAGTTATTTTTATAATTAAAGATGTTTGCTTCAAAATGTCATTCTCTACCCTTTTTCAAAAATACGGATGCAGCAACATTAGGAAGCACATAGTAGTGCATGTCATAATGTTTCATTTCGAAGGTATCATTAGACTTGACATTAAAATCAACATATTTGGCGAGAATTTCAAGATAGTGGATTCAGTTACACAATGAAAGTGTTCATTTATAAGTTGAACACCTCTCGTAGTAATATATAGAATTCTATATTTAATTTATCATATATGTAACAATCTTTAAATTAAAGAATCAAACCGTTTTCTACAATCTAAACGAGCAGTTAAAATTCCTACTAACGCTATCACGAATCATGTTATGTGTCAACATACTTTTTCTGGTCTCATCTGGTGAGCCCGTGCTTTTCAAAGTGTCACATGTATTGCAACTTCTGACAGTCATTGGAATATATGTTTCGCCGGTATTAACAGCTTCATAATTCTTTAGGTGTGTTGCGCAACGTCGTCTGGTGCAAGGATAACACACGATACAGGATTCACATAAACACAGGAATGAGACTATGAATGTTGATATCTGCCATTGAATACAAGAATCTGAAAAAATATAAAAATGAGAAAAATGGTCCTGTAGAAATCACAACACCCAAACACCCAAACGCCATTGTACCGTAGATCCGCACTGTACCACAAACAAACAACTATACAATGAAAAGGACAATACACAACAAAAATAGTTGTGAAGACATGGTTACCGACTTGAAACGCTCATTAGGCATTATTAATATGGCTCACTGGTAAGTTTACCACACTGATCAACCGGCTGCAGTGAAGTCAGATGGTTGCAGAGAAGTCAGATTGGCGAAATTGTTGGAAGTGAATGGTGGGTTTAGTAGTTTTGCTTTCTGTTGCGTATTTTGCTAAACTGTTTGGAAAATGAGTATGCAGGTTTGAAATGGAATGACAGAGGAAGCTTTCACTTTAAAAATCCGGTAATAAAACGACGTTAGTGCATATAGCACCCTGTATAAATGTCCAAAGATTTGTAAAAACAATGAAATTTTCAGAATAAACACAAATAACGAACAGATATTCGCAATTGTAATTCAATTTAAAACGCTTGTCAAGATCGTCAATCCTTTCTGTATAACTGTACAAAGTATCTCATTGAAATAATGAACTCGGAAAGTTATAGCATTTTAATGTCGACAGAGTAAAAAGAAATAGCGAACCGGAATGTCAGATGTGTTTTCCAAGTGCGAACGGTGAAGTCAGAGTAAACATTTCAGATGCGAACGGGAAGGTCAGATTGCTTTAAACAATTCTTTTGCGTTTTTGACGATTGCTAGGGTAACCACTTTACATTTTGGATTGAATATTACATGTAATTACCTATAGATGTTTTCAGTGCACGCATTTAGTAAACATTGTGTTACCTTTGAAATATTAGACATATATGTATTGTGGTAAATAGTAATGGCAATGCAACCTCAATTGCAATCCGAGTCTTCTCTGACCTTACCAGCCCTTTTTACGATAATGATATGTCATCAGGCTATGTACTGTCAGAGCGGTTCCCATAGTAAAAACATGGGGAGCTCCTCGCGAGGAGATGCGCTACCCTCTTGGTTTTAAGTATAAATATCTAAGAAAGTATGCATTGAATTAACATGTCAAGCATCTAAAGGAATTATCAATATATTTAAAGTTTAGACCCTAATTATGATCCGAGAAGAGTTCGTTCCACTCCAAAAATCCCTCGATGTTGTCAGTTGATAGTGGACTTATTTGATGAGGGAAATATGAATGCCTTAACCTCGCGCGAGAATATCACGGGAATTTGATTAAAATGCAAAATGACAATATGGCGGATATAGTAAATAAAAGTTAATTCAAAACATAAATGTTTTATTGTGTCACTACAATCGATAAATGTGCAGTTTTATCATTGCAGCTTGGTATAATAAACATTAATTGATCGATCTGTTAAGCTAAATTATCGTAAAAAGTCGACACGACGCAGTAAACATCGTTCAAAGTGCATGACTGTGTGTTTTAGTAATACCCCGGTTTTCACTATAGGAGTTACTCTGACCCTAAAAAGCCACACAAAAAAAAAAAAAAAGGCTTTTAGGGTCAGAGAAGGTTCGGATTACCTCAATTGTCATGATATGAAGACTAAATTCAAATATTTTTTGAACAGTTGGTGTGTGTTTTTATCAGTAGGGTTCAAATCACTCGCTGTTGTTTGAGCCCCTCCTGTCAATAATGTCCTGACGAAGCTCCAGCTGTCAATTATGCCCCTAATTTGTATTAGATCGACGCATATTAACGCTAATATTAGTTACTTCCCGTTGTTTCTATTTTTATCAATTTAAGAGGGGGTTGATATTATTCAACACTTCCGTAGACATAAAATTAAACTCGACAATGACATATTACTTTCTTTAGAATAATAAACGATGAATGCAATATTAAAGCTGTGTTTTTGCTTCTTGTTCCGCGTTAAAATCCGCAAAGCATAATTTTAATTTTGTACTATTTTCATAATAGAAGGTAAACTGTGGATATTAATCTAAATTACATGGGGAACATTGTGAACAGTTACTTCCCTTACAATAATGAGCGCGCTCGAAGCAACAAGTTATCAACCGAATGAAAACTTATAAGGAAATATGCTCATTGATTACAAGCATGTTCATAAATGGAATGTTATAATTACTAGTAGTATTCCGTGTTGTTACCTGTGCGCTCAGTCAAGGTCGTATCTATTTGTGAGCCACTACTCATATGCATTAATTACGAGAGGGCATCGGACGAATGTGGTGTGTTTAAATTCTACTCTCCGGGATATATATGCACACCGCCGCCCCTACCCGCACCCCGTCTCCCCGACGGGGGCAAATATTTATTGGTACATGAGTAAGACTAGCATAGTATGCAGTTGTATTTTGCATGTCAGGTGTCTTTCATTTGTTTCCTGATTGTGTTTCTTTGTTTGTCAGGTGTCTTTCATTTGTTTCCTGATTGCATTTCGTCCTCAAACATTACGTACTTCGTTTCGCATATACAATGATTGTATCACATCGAGCAAGAGTGTTATGTTTTAATATATGTAATCATCCTGGCGTCGGCGTCCCACATCACATCAAATGTTGCGTGTAAGCTGTGTTTACAAGTTTATATCTCTTACATTTCTTATCCTAGCACAACCAAATTTATGGCTATAAAGTCTAGCATAATCTTAAGGAACCCAAATACGAATAGCCCGTAAACTGTGTCTGTTTCACATACACGTTGTACATTACATTTCTTGTCCTAGCTCTTGAGTAAGTTTGGGAATTGGTTTGCTTATAGTATGTTGTAAAGGGTTTCGTAAGTAAAGTTGTCTTCTACACTTTCTGGGCTCCAATAGAAACCAAATTATGATGGCCCATAAATTGTTGAATAAAGGCAGATCAAGGTATGCGTGTAAGCTGTTGTATATATTTGTATCGATTAAAAAAAGATTCTATGTCACCCAAATTTTGCTTTGGGATTATTTATATCACTATTCATATTTTTCATACTTCAGCCATATTGGGTCTCCCTCCTCTCCCTACCTGCCCCCAACAACCCGAAACCTCATGTTTTCCCCCCATTTGTCTTGTGTTGTTTTGGTGAACCTATTCTTACACATATACATATGTTCCGCCACCCAACCCCCACAACCATACCCCCACACGAAATCCGTTCTTTTACACATATTTATGTGGTTTTGGTCAATTCTTACACATGTAAACTATGTTGCGACCCTACCCCCACCCTCTACTCGAAACCCGATTTTATTAAATTATTATTATTATTATTATTATTAGTACTACTACATTATTCTGTGTTGTTTTGGTCAATTTCTCCACATATAGCTATGTTGCACCCTCCCCCTACCTTCAGTACAATACATAGATGAATATACTACCTTCAGTACAATGCATAGATGAATATACTACCTTCAGTACAATACATAGATGAATATACTATCTTCAGTACAATACATAGATGAATATACTTCCTTCAGTACAATACATAGATGAATATACTACCTTCAGTACAATACATATATGAATATACTACCTTCAGTACAATACATAGATGACTATACTACCTTCAGTACAATACATAGATGAGTATACTACCTTCAGTACAATACATAGATGAATATAATACCTTCAGTACAATAATGAAGGGTGAACTTTCCATTAAAACTAAAATAAAATGTGTTGTTGTTAACAGTTGCCTATCTCAGCCTCGAATGACAAATCAACTCATTTTATCGTGCGCACGCACCACTGATCATCAAATACAATACACCGTTGTCAACCGGAATTACCGTAATCAAATTTAATACACTGTACACAACGTATAGTCTAACAATGCATCAACAGACCAAAGATAAATACAGATCAATTTCGGATTAAAGGGACACATGGCAGTCTTGAGTTTTATGGAAATATTAAAAGTGTGTGTGTGTGTGTGTGTGTGTGTGTGTAGTTCTAAGGTTTAACTTTCCTCCACCAACATACTCGATAAGTTACGCAAATATTAAAATTTGCTCCTCGATTTACTCTGCGTCATTTTGACTTCATATATATTGCATATAATTAAATAAAGAATTGGGATTTCAATTTCTTCATTATTTATCGTTGTTTTAAATATGTTATTGGTGCAATATTATAAAAAGTTGGTAATTTGTAAAATTTATTTATTTAAACTGTTCTAACAATTAATGTTAATGTTTGAACAAATGCAAGTTAAGAGAAAAGCTAACGGCACGTTTTTAAAAAAATCAAGATTGCCGTGTGTCCCTTTAAAACTGATAAAAACAAAATTTAATAAAAATCACTACCTGCCCCAAATTGTACTCTTAATTTATCTGAGATTTTAAAAATAATGTTATATCGCCGCATGCCCGAGTTTCTATACCCCACCAACCCAACAGCTCTTGTTATTAAACATATATGAAGACTGACTGTACTGTTTATATAGGGCAGTTATAAGGCTAGATGTG
This sequence comes from Cyrtodaria siliqua, assembly GCA_037043455.1. NCBI lineage: Eukaryota > Metazoa > Mollusca > Bivalvia > Adapedonta > Hiatellidae > Cyrtodaria > Cyrtodaria siliqua. Next base: position 30,054 of record JAWPHD010009113.1, read on the forward strand.
TGAAAAGTACTGAGAAAAAAAGTACTGTAACCTGTTGATCTTGTTTGTGACGACATTAATGGCACTACCTGTTGATTTTCAGCTCTGGTGTTAGACTGCTTTTTATTTCCCCCCTAATAATATCGACTCTAGCTCAGGGATGGAAGTACCAGTTGTAGAGGCTACCTGTAGATCCTTTGTCCATGGGAACTCAGCTCTAGCTTATGATATTGTCTCCGAGTACAGTACTAACGCAAAATGTTGAGCTGAAGCTGTTATATTGTCACTATGGTCATTATTTCATCACTTCATATGTTAATAAGTTCCCTGATGATACATGTAGCTGTCATACACGTCAGTGGTTGTTAGTGTCCCTGTATTTGTCACAGACGTCTATTATTAGTAGAGTCCCTGTGGAAGCTACAGACGATAGCTGTTAACAGAGCCCCTATGGATGTCACATACGTCAGCTGTTGATAGTGACCATGTGGATGTTACAGACGCCAGCTGTTGATACTATATCTGTTGATGTCACAGACACCACTTATTGATAGTGTCCATAAGGACAGTACTAACGCTGGCTGTTAATTTTGCCATTGAGGACAGTACTAACGCTGGCTGTTGAAATTGTCCATGAGGACAGTACTAACGCTAGCTGTTGACATTGCCCCTGAGGACAGTACTAACGCTAGCTGTTGATATTTCCTCTGAGGACAGTACTAGCGGTAGATATTACCCCTTAGGACAGTAATAACGCTAGCTGTTAATATTGGCCCTGAGGACACTACTTACGCCAGCTGTTGATATTGCCCATTAGGACAGTACTAACGCTAGCTGTTGATATTGCCCCTGAGGAAAGTACTAGCGGTAGCTGTTGATATTGCCCCTTAGGACAGTACTAACGCTAGCTGTTAATATTGGCACTGAGGACACTACTTACGCAAGCTGTTGATATTGCCCATTAGGACAGTACTAACGCCAGCTGTTGATATTGCCCATTAGGACAGTACTAACGTTAGCTGTTGACATTGCCCCTGAGGAAAGTACTAACGCTAGCGGTTGATACTGCCCCCTGAGGACAGTATTACCGGTAGCTGTTGATATTGCCCCTTAGGAGACTGCCTTAGGACAGTATGGGCGCTAGCTGTTGATATTGGCCCTGAGGAAACTACTTACGCCAGCTGTTGATATTCCTCATTAGGAGTGTACTAACGCTAGCTGTTGATATGGTCCTTGAGGACAGTCGTGTCCTCAAGGACCATATAAACAGCTAGCGTTAGTTACGCCAGCTGTTGATTTTGGCCCTGAGGAAACTACTTACGTCAGCTGTTGATATTGCTCTTTATGAGTGTAGTATATCTTGCTGTTGATATGGCCCCTGACGACAGTAATAACGTTGGCTGATGATATGGCCCCTGGGGACACTACTTTCGCCAGCTGTTGATATTGCCCATTAGGACAGTACTAACGCCAGTTGTTCATAATTGTTCTTAGGGCACTACTTACGCCAGCTGTTGATATTGCCACTAAGGACATTGTTATCGCTGGCTGTTGATATGGCCCCTGAGGACAGTGCTATCGCTGGCTGTTGATATTTCCCGTTAGGACAGTACTAACTCTAGCTGTTGATATGTCCCCTAGGGACAGTGATATGTCCCCTAGGGACAGTACTAACTTTGGCTGTTGTTATGACCCCTGGGGACAGTGCTATCACTGACTGTTGATATTGCCCCTGAGGACAATACTAACGGCAGCTGTTGATATTGGCCCTGAGGACACTTTTTACGCCAGCTGTTGATATTGCCCCTAAGGACAGTACTAACTTTGGCTGTTGTTATGGCCCCTGCGGACAGTGATATCACTGGCTGTGGATATTGCCCATGAGGACAGTACTAACTCCAGCTGTTGATATTGGCCGTGAGGACACTACTTACGCCAGCTGTCGATATTGCCCCTAAGGACATTGCTATCGCTGGCTGTTGATATGGGCCCTAAGGACACTGCCTACGCCAGCTGTTGATATTGCCCGTTAGGACAGTACTAACTCTAGCTGTTACTATGGCCCCTAGGGTCAGTACTAACTTTGGTTGTTGTTATGGCCCCTGGTGACAGTGCTATCACTGGCTGTTGATATTGCCCCTGAGGACAGTACTAACGCCAGCTGTTGATATTGGCCCTGAGGACACTACTTCCGCCAGCTGTTGATATTGCCCATTAGGACAGTACTAACACCAGCTGTTGCTAATGGTTCTTAGGGCACTACTTACGCCAGCTGTTGATATTGCCCCTAAGGACATTGCTATCGATGGCTGTTGATATTGGCCCCTGAGGACAGTGCTATCGCTGGCTTTTGATATTTCCCCTTAGGACAGTACTAACTCTAGCTGTTGATATGTCCCCTAGGGACAATACTAAGGCTAGCTGTTGATATAGGCCCTGAGGACACGACTTACGCCAGCTGTTGATATTGCCCCTGAGGACAGTACTGTTGCTAGCTGTTGATACTGCCCCAAAGGACAGTATTAACGTTGGCTGTTGTTATGGCCCCTGGGGATATTGCTATCACTGGCTGTTGATATTGCCCCTGAGGACAATACTAACGGCAGCTGTTGATATTGGCCCTGAGGACACTACTTACGCCAGCTGTTCATATTGCCCGTAAGGACATTGCTACCGGTGGCTGTTGATATGGGTCCTGAGGACACTGCCTACGCCAGCTGTTGATATCGCCCGTTAGAATAGTACTAACTCTAGCTGTTAATATGGCCCCTAGGGTCAGTACTAAATTTGGCTGTTGTTATGGCCCCTGGGGACAGTGCTATCACTGGCTGTTGATATTGCCCATGTGGACAATACTAACGGCAGCTGTTGATATTGGCCCTGAGGACACTACTTACGCCAGCTGTTCATATTACCCCTAAGGACATTGCTATCGCTGGCTGTTGATATGGGTCCTGAGGACACTGCCTACGCCAGCTGTTGATATTGCCCGTTAGGACAGTAATAACTCAGGACAGTACTTATGCAAGCTGTTGAAATTTCACCCAAGGAGAGTACTAATGCTAGCTGTTGATATTGCCCCTAAGGACAGTACTAGCGTTAGCTGTTGATATTGCCTCGGAGGACAGTACTGACGCCAGCTGTTGATATTGCCCATTAGGACAGTACTAACGCCAGCTGTTCATACTTGTTCTTAGGGCACTACTTACGCCAGCTGTTGATATTGCCCCTAAGGACATTGCTATCGCTGGCTGTTGATATGACCCCTGAGTACAGTGCTAGCACTGGCTGTTGATATTTCCCGTTAGGACAGTACTAACTCTAGCTGTTGATATGGCCCCTAGGGACAGTACTAACTTTGGCTTATGTTATGGCCCCTCGGGACAATGCTATCACTGGCTGTTGATATTGCCCATGTGGACAATACTAACGGCATCTGTTGATATTGGCCCTGAGGACACTACTTACGCCAGCTGTTGATATTGCCCCTAAGGACATTGCTATCGCTGGCTGTTGATATGGGTCCCGGGGACACTGCCTACGCCAGCTGTTGATATTGCCCGTTAGGACAGTAATGACTCTAGCTGTTGATATGGCCCCTAGGGACAGTACTAACTTTGGCTGTTGTTATGGCCCCTGGGGACAGTGCTATCACTGGCTGTTGATATTGCCTCTGAGGACAGTACTAACGCTAGCTGTTGATATTAGCCCTCAGGACACCACTTATGTCAGGTGTTGATATTGCCTCGGAGGACAGTACTGACGCCAACTGTTGATATTGCCTCTGAGGACAGTACTAGCGTTAGCTGTTGATATTGTCCCTTAGGACAGTATTAACGCCAGCTGTTGATATGGACCCTGAGGACACTGCCTATGCCAGCTATTGATATTGCCTCTGAGGACAGTACTGACGCTAGCTGTTGATATTGACCCTGAGGACACCACTTACGCCAGCTGTTGATATTGCCTCGGAGGACAGTACTAACGTTAGCTGTTAATATTGCCCCTTAGGTCAGTACTAACGGTCGTTGTTGATATGGGCCCTGAGAACAGTGCCTACGCCAGCTGTTAATATTGCCCGTTAGGACAGTACTAACGCTAGCTGTTGATATTGCCCCTGAGGACAATACTTACGCCAGCTGTTGATATTGCCCCTAAGGACAATACTGACGTTGGCTGTTGATTTTGCCCCTTAGGCCAGAATTCATGCTGGCTTTTGTTATTGCCCCCGAAGATAGTACCAATGCTGTCTCTCTGTATTGTGCATGAGAACAGTACTAACGCTAGCTGTTCATATTGGCCCTGATGACACTACTAACGGCAGCTGTTGATATTGCCCCTGAGGACACTACTTACACCAGCTGTTGATATTGCCCCAAAGGACAATACTAACGTTGGCTGTTGATATTGTCCATGAGAACAGTACTAATGCTGGCTGTTGATATTGCCCCTGAGGACAGTACTAAAAAACGCTGTCTGTTTGCATTGTGCATTAGAACAGTACTAACGCTAACTTTTGATAGTATCCCTATGTATTTTAAGACTGTTGATAGTGACCATGTTAAAGGCACTAAATATTGGTAGTTTCCATATGGACAGTACAGATGCTAGCTGTTGATAGGGTCCCTGTGGATTTTACAGAGTATCAGTCGATTGTTTCGCTATGTATGTTACAGACGTTAGCTGTCGAATGTGTCACTATGAATGTTACAGCAGAAAGCTGTTGATATTGTCTATGTGGGTGTTTTAGAAGCTGTCTGTTCATACGACATAGTGATCCTGTTGATGTCACAGACGCTAGTTTGACCCTGTGAATGTTACAGATATTATCTGATGATAGTGTCCTTCCTGTACATTTAACAAACGCCACCTATTGGTAGTGTCATAGTGGGTGTCACTAACGCCAGCTGTTGATAGTGTCCAGGTGCAGGTCACAGACGGCAGCTGTTGATATTGTCCATGTGGATGTCACCGACGCTAGCTGTTCATAGACCCCCCGTGAACACATTCAACCTGTTGATAATGTCCATGAGAACAGTACTAACGTTAGCTGTTGAAAGTGTCCCTGTGGATGTTTGAGATATTACATGTTTATAGTGTCCCAGTGGATGTTCAAGACGACAGCTGTTGATAGTGTCCCTGTGCATGTCATACACGCCATCTGTTGATAGTGTCCATGTGATCCGTAACATACGATACCTGTTGATAGTGTCCCTTTCATTATCATAGACACCAGCTGTTGATAGAGTTCCCGTGGATGACACAGACGCCAGCTGTTGATAGAGTTCCTGTCGATGTTACATACTATAGCAGATGATAGTGTGCCTGTGAATGACACAGACGCCAGCTGTTGATAGCGTCCCTTTGGATGTTACAGACGATAACTTTTGATAGTGGCAATATCAACAGCTACGTTTAATACCAACATCTTAGTAATGTCCTAAAGGGCAATATCAACAACTAGAATTAGTACTGTCCTCAGGGGCCATATCAACAGCTGGTGTTATTACTGTTCTAAGGGGCAATATCACCAGCTAGGTTGGAAACTGTCCTCAAGGGCAATATATATAAATAACTGGCCTCAGTAACGTCCTAAAGGGCAATGTCAACTGCTAGCGTTAGTACTGTCACCAAGGGCCGTAGTAACATCTAGCGTTAATACTGTCCTAAGGGCCAATATCAACAGCTGGCGTTAGTACTGTCCTCAGGGGCTATATCAACAGCTAGGTTTATTACTTTCCTCAAGGGGCAATATCAACAGCTAGGGTAAATACTATCTTAAGGAGCAATATCAACAGCTGGCGTTAGTACCGTCCTCTGGGGCCATATCAACAGCTAGTTTTAGTACTCTCTCTAGGGGCAATATCAACAGCTAGCGATAGCACTGTCCTCAGGGTCTATAGGTAGCTTATTGACAGATGCCGTCTGTATTGTCTGTAGGGTCATTGTTGACAGATGCTCCCTTTATTGTCCGCAGGGACCTTATTGACAGATGGCGTCAGTATTGCCTATAGGGACCTTATTGACAGATGGCGTCAATATTGTCTATAGGGGCATTATTGATAAAGTCCATCTATACTGTTTATAGGGACCTTACTGACAGATGCCGTCTGTTTTGTCCATAGTGGCGTTATTGACATATGCCTTCTGTATTGTCTATAGGGACCTTATTGACAGATGTCGTTTATAAATAGGGACCATTTTGACAGGTAGCATCCTTTTTTTTCTATTGGGACCTTATTGAAAGATTGTGTCATTATTGTCAGTAGGTACCTTACTGACAGATGATGCCAGTATTATTGATTGGGACCTTATTGGCTGATAGAGTCAGTATTTTCTTAAGGGACCTTATTGACGGATAGTGTTTTTTTACAATAGGGAAGACCGTATTGATAGATGTCAATATGGAACTTATTAACAGATGTCAATAGGGACCTTAATGACACATAGAGTAACTATTTTCTTAAGGGACCTTATTAGCAGATGTTTTTTGTTTTGCCAATAGGGGCCTTATTGACAGATGTCTATAAGGACCTTATTGACAGATAGAGTCAGCATTTCCTAAAAAATGGTGTTTCTTTTGTCAATAGGGACTTTATTAAGAGATGTCAATAGGGACCTTTTTGGCAGATAGAGTCATTATTGTCTTAAGGGACCTTATTGGCACATGGTGTTTGTTTTGTCAACATGGACCTTATTGACAGATTGACAGATGACAGGGAGCTTATTGAAAGATGCCGTATGTATTATCTGTAGCGGCAATATTGACAGATGCCGTCTGTACTGTTTATAGGGACCTTATTGACAGATGGCGTAAGTATTGTCTACAGGGACCTTATTGACATATGCCGTCTGTATTGTCCATAGGGACCTTATTGACAGATGTCGTCTGTGTTGTCCATAAGGGCCTTATTGACAGATGCCGCCTATATTGTCTATAGGGACCTTATTGACAAATACCGTCTGTATTGTCTATAGGGAGCTTATTGAAAGATGCCGTATGTATTATCTGTAACGGCATTATTGACAGATGCCGTCTGTACTGTTTATAGGGACCTTAGTGACAGATGGCGTAAGTTTTGTCTATAGGGACCTTATTGGCCGATGCCATCTGTATTGTCCATAGGGACCTTATTCACAGATGTCGTCTGTATTGTCTATTGCGATCTTATTGGCAGATGGCGTCAGTATTGTCTATATGGCCATTAGTGACAGATGGCGTCTGTATTGTCGATAGGGGCAATAATAACAGATGCCATATGTATGGTCTATAGGGACGTTATTGACAGATGACGTCTATATTGTCTATTGCGACTTTATTGACAGATGGCGTCAGTATTGTCTATAGGGGCATTAGTGACAGATGGCGTCTGTATTGTCGATAGGGGCATTAATGACAGATGCCGTATGTTTTGTCAACATGGACCTTATTGACAGATTGACAAATGGCGCCAGTATGGTCTGTAGGTTCGTTATTGACAGACATAGTCTGTGTTGTCTGTAGAGATCATATTGACGCATGGCGTAAATATTGTTGAAAGGAAACTTATTGATAGATGGCGTCATTATTTTACATAGGTACATTGTTGACAAATGAAGTATGTATTGGATACAGGTACCTTAGTGACAGATGATGTTGGTATTGTCCAAAGAAACCTTATTGACAGATGGAGTTCTTATTGTATAAAGGATCCCAATTGATGGATTGTGCCTATATTGACTATAAGGACCGTATTGACAGATTACGTACACACTGTCTATAGGGACCTTTTTGACAAATGGTGTCAGTATTTTCAATAGGGACGTTATCGACAGATGACGTCAGTATGTCCTATATGGACCATATTTACAGGTGGCGTCATTACTGTTGATAGGGTATCTTATCGACAGATGGCGTCAATATTGTTGATAGATCCCTTAGTGACAGATCGCGTCAGTATTGTATATATGGACCTTATTGACAGATTTTGCCATCATTGTTGATTTGGACCTTATTGACAGATAGCGTCAGTATTTTCTATCAGGAACTTATTAAGAGAGTGTGCTTGTTTGGTCAATAACGACGTTATTGATACATGGAGTTAGTGTGATATATACGGATCGAGTCTGTATTGTGCATAGGGACCTTATTGACAGATGTATAGCAAATAGGGACCATAGTGACATGTGGTGTCAGTTTTTTTCAATTTTGTGACCTTATTGAAAGGTTGTGTCATTATTGTCTATAGGGACCTTATTGAGAGATGGTGTCAGTAGTGTTGATTGGGACCTTATTGGCTGATAGAGTCAGTATTGTCTTAATGGAGCTTATTGACAGATTGTGTTTGTTTTGTTTATAGGGACTTTATAGACAGACGGCGTCAATATGATCTGAATGGACGTGTGTTGTCTTTATTGGCACATGGCGTAAGTATTGTTGAAACGGACCGTATTGGTAGATGGCGTCATAATTGTCGATAGGGACCTCGTTGATAAATGAAGTGTGTATTGCGTACAGGTACCTCAGTGACAGATGGTGTGGTTTCCATAGAGACCTTATTGACAGATGGAGTTCATATTGTCTATAGGGACCTAATTGACAGACGGCGTCAGTATTGTTGAAAGGGACCTTATTGACTGATGACGTCAGTATTGTATATATGGACCTTATTGACAGATGGCGCCGGAGTTGTTGCTTGCGACTTAATTGACAGATAATGTTTGTTTTGTCACTAAGGACCTCACTAAGGACCTTATTGACAGATGTCGTTTATACTGTCCTCTGGGGCAATATCGACAGATAATCTTACTACTTTCCTCAGGTGCAATATCTACAGCCAGTTACCGTTAGTACTGCCCTCAGGGACAATGTGAACAGCTAGTGTCGGTATAGTCCTAGGGGCAAAATTACCGGCTTTGGTCACTTCCTTGATGAGCGAAAGTGATATTCAAACCCTGTGACATTTAATCTTTAAACGGTTTCTCACCAGTGTGTACGAGTATGCTGCCTCTATTCCCTAATCTGAGAATAGTGGGCAGAGTATATTCCCCCACCCTCCCACAACACACCCGAATATTTTGCTTACTTAATGTGTGAATCACCTATACATGTGAACATGCTTGGAATAATAGAAATAGGTATAGAAATCGAATAGGAATTGCAGCTTTCACAAAACACAGTAAACCCCAAAACACGCAAACAAGAAGGCAAAAGTAATAATAAATGCAAACTACATCACAAACACAAAAGGGTTAACAATAATAAGAATTAAGAATATAACAATAATATTCACCAAGTCACACTTTACTTAAGAGATCAAATGCTTGCATAAAAAAACCTACTGGTAACTTATAAAGCCAGAAGAAAGGTATGCTATTAAGCAATAGGCTATTTTATATGATCAGCTTTAATATAATAATGATATTGTTTTAAATCATGTGACAATACTGTCCTAAGGGCAAAAAAAAGGATACAGTCAGTACTAAACTCTGCAATAATATCACCTGCTAGCTTCAATCGCTCATTACTGTGCTCTAGGACAATATCAACATATAGCGTCAGTAAAGTTCTTAATGACAAACTAAATTACTTCGGTCATATCCTTGATACGCGAAAGTGACGATATATTCATAACCTGTGATATTTAATCTTAAACGGTTTCTCACCAGTGTGTATGCAGCACATGAAATCCGAGAGTGATGGGCAGAGTATTCCACCCCACCCACCCCCACTCCACCCCCTCCCGCATTCACCCACCCTTCCCGAATAGTTTGCTCAATTTATGTGTTGATCACCTGTACATGTGAACATGCTTGGATAATATCACTAAGAATATAACAAGAGTATTCCGCAATTCACAATATTTAAGTAAGAAATAAAATGCTTGTATGCAAACATAAACCTGCTGGTAGTTTATAAAGCCAGAAGAAAGTAGGGCAATTAAGCGGCAGTTTGTTTTTAATGATCTGCTTTAATATAATAATTGTATTCTTTTAAATCATGTGTCAGTACTGTCCTCAGTGAAAATAATCGGATACGGTTAATACTAAACTCTGCGAAAATATCACTTACTAGTTTCCATTGCTTCAGTACTGTACTTAAAGACAATATCAACAGCTAGCGTCAGTAAACTCCTGAACGGTTAATTAAACTAATTAGGTCACTTCCTTGATACGCGAAAGGGACAATATATTCATAACTTGTGATATTTAATATTAAACGGTTTCTCACCAGTATGTATGTATATGCATAGTTGTCTTTTCGTTTACCCTACCGTTATGTTTTTTTCTAAATGAGACCTTTAGTTGACCGTTAATTACTAGGGCAAGGTACTGTGAAACGTGTGCCCTCATTCGATGGAGATTTTAAGCCGGTGAACAGTCCCATGTACAGGATGTATTTGCTCATTATAGATCTTGATGAAATTATGTATTACTCAGTGACGCAAAATACACGTAGAGCCTTCCTTGGAAACGACGTTGTCATGATAATTGGATTTGAGTTCGTGCAGTATTAAAAATTAGGAACTGACTGGGTCAGCACCTCTCCCGCTAATCTGAAAAGGGTGGGCAGAGTATGCCCCTCTCCATCCTCATATACCCTACATGAATATTTTGCTTATATTACGTGTTGATTCCCAATGCACGTGTACGTGGTTTGATTAGGTAACATATTATTCGTGAATTCACATGTACTTAAGAAATCATGTTCTTCCAAATAAACCGACAGGTATATTATAGAAGAAAGAGGTTATAATTAAGCTAAATGACTTTTTGTTTTTAAAAACAGTAAGTGATATTGTCTAGGCGATGTGAGAGTTGTCTCTAGCATCGAGCCGTTACGTATAAATATTTTAAACAGTAGGCGATTGTGTGTATTCATGCAGGAGAAAAGCCAGCTAAGTCACATGTATTACGTTTTTCTTTCGTTAAATGATAGCATATATTATTTCTCCTTTCTATTCATATGTATCGGCTTATATAGCAGTTGATTCGAATGCACTAGTATCTTCTAATTAGGAATTAGTAACTTCGTTGGAAATACGAATTAGCTTCACACACGTCAAAAAGGGCATACACATACATATGCACGATTAATGGGTAATGGGTAGTACAATAAGAAAACAAGTTCTTATCAAGCATTATTTAGTACATAAAACCATGGACATATATACTCATATCCATGCTAATCAGAAAATGGTATTTCTCCTGTATACACATATACATCGGGTGGTATAGGAGTCAATTAGGCAGAAATAACTTATACTTTACTAAAATGAGTAACTAGTGCTATGCGGAAACTTAAAGGACAGTATATACATCTATCTCATCACCTAGACATTATCACTAAATATTTTTAATCGAAAAATAACTGAATATCTTAACTTTTGTCGCTTATACGGCTTCTCCTCTGTATGTATATTCAAATATGACTACTGTTTTAAAAAGAAATTAACGGATGACAGAACCATCCTATTTCTTTTGTAAACTGATATGCATCGTCTGGTACAGGAGGGAATTATGCACTAATACCTTCTACTGAACTAAATTCGGTATACATAAATTTATTTTTAAACTGTATGTGAATATGATTATTCATATAATACGTCAAATTCAATAGGCAATATGTGACCTGTACACATTATGTGATAATACCATCACACAATGCATTGTCATGGTCGACGCATGTATGCGACTGCTGCGTTATGTAACTTAAAAGAGTATGAGAGTAGACCTTTAGAAACGACAGAACACGATACATATGCAATATTGCTGTCTCAGTTTGATTGTTCTTGGACAGTAGCGAAATATGCTAGCTACCGCTCACTCACCCTAGTGCCGGGTATAGCAGAACTTAATATTCATAAAACAATAGTATATACGTTTAACCGTCCCAGTATCTAACACAACTGTATGCCCCAAAGAGCAAAATAAACAAAATGGAATTTAGTTGCTCCAGCGGTTATGAAGCCTGCGTATCAAAAGTAACAGCCGAAAGACTCAATTAAAAAGCAGACAACATATCCTATGAGTGGTTAAACAATACCAATAGCCTTTTATCGACCGGAGTAAAATTAAGTATAGAAAAAAAAGCAATTGAAAATGTACCACCGATATCTAAATATAAATATCGGGCTCCAATTTCCAAAGATCAAATAAATAACATTGCGTCAGAACCGTACCTACGCTGAGACATAAAGCACGCACTTACGCACTTACGCACTTACGCACGAACGCACTCACGCACGCACTAACGCACACACGCACACACACACACACACACATACACACATACACACATACACTCACACATACATACTTTCACACATACATACTTTCATATACATAAATAAAGATAAATAAAACTAAATAAATAATTAAATACAACATTCATGTTTAATCACAATGTTATTGATTATTGAACCAGAGACTACTTTTTCTGTAATCGGGAAAGTAATGAGACATGGCTTCTAATAGACAATTAATGAATTATATCTCTATAAGTGAAAGGCAACATATAACTGTAGTAGGACATATATAATACCACCAAGCATCAGACATACCAATGATACCAACATAAGGAATTGAAGACATTAACCGATAGTGAAAACTAGTTCATTTAATGATACTAGTATATGCAAACATATATTGAAAATCAAAGGTAATATACCTCCCATGATCAGTGCTATACAAAGTGGTCTGTGGAATCGTATTTGAGCAAGACAGAATTACGCACACGTGTACCTCATTACGTGGTCCCGCCTTAATACCATTAAACGATGGGAAAGCTTATATTAGCAGGATTGTATAACGAATATTTTTGACAAAAAAACACGTTTAAAAACATGTTTTACTGAATTAACGCGATAACCAGAATTACCTATTAAATGTTTTAATTTTACAATATACACTTTTTAAAGCCAAAATTAAGGTGTTATTTCATACCCCAGCCAACCCCGATTTCACTTGTTGGAGACGGGGTTAGATGGGTATGAACGTTAATACTCGGACCGCGTCATGTAATTCGGTCGAATTAAGGACACGTGTCTAATTCATTGGAAAAAACATATTAGGGACACATGTGGTCCAAGTCCGGTGCATGATCTCACCAACCGTATTACGTACACAAGTCAATAATTGTGTTTGTGCTTTATAAATACACGAGTTATTTAAGTATCAACTTTGGTCGGACACCCGCACCACCCCATAACATTTAGAAACAGTGACCTAGATTATCACCAAGGCGGGCACCCCTTAACCTGCAGAGCCTTAACCTGCTCTGCAGGGGTTGATGACCTTCGAAATGATACTTTTTGCAAATCTTAAGAAAAGATAAAAACCGGTAAAAAATAAGCTGATTAAAGTTTATAAAGACCTGAGCATTAAATAATTAATGCCTGCCACCATATGAAACAACTATCTGAATACTCGTCTAACAGTGTATGCCCGAATGGGATATTTACTCCCATACTACATACACCAAGAAATGACATACATTTTAATGTAATGTTAATTTTAATATTTCTATACCCGTACAGAAAAGAAATCTCGCAGACTAAAATTGTATAATTTGGAAAGATCAAAGAATATATTAACTGCATACGTGTAGGTATGATAATAAGTGAAATGTTGCAGTCGGCTTTTCCGATAAGATACTTGCTGCGGCACATCATGCAACAGCTGATTGAATATTTACCGTGAGATTTGTAAAGAGTTTCTCACCAGGTGTTAAAAATAGTAGGTAATCGATTGGATGAGATCAATTTAAAAACTGACTATATATCGAGACGGACTTAGTTACGAAATGCAGTCGAATGTTTTCATTCTGATTGTTGGTTCTTAAAGTATTTAGGCCCTCTTCTGTTTTTTGGCAAATACAACCAAAATAATAGTTATCAAATAATGTTCAGTGACCTAATGCTTATTCTTTCTGAATAATTCATTGGGAACAGTTTGGTAAAAACCAGTTTAAGCACGTATTTTTGAAGTACAAAGAGATACTGTTAGACGCTATTCTGTTTAATGAAAATCGGGTACTAACCCCGTGAATAGCTATAATAAACGGGTACTTACCCCAGAAAAACGGGTACTAACCCCGATTGACAGTAATATATGTACTTCCAAAATAACGCCTCGATTTCAAACATTATGTTGATAATGGGGATAGACAGTTAAACGGCTGACTTAATATAGCCTGGTACCAACCCAGCGTCAGTCTGTCTATTTAATATAGGTTATTCTTAAGAAAATAAATAATAACAATACAGAAGAGGCAATTTACTTTAATGTGCTTAAAAGGCTGACTTAATATAGTCTGGTACCAACCCAGCGTCAAGCTAAATATAACGTAACTTCAATGTGATTAACGACTGACTTAATATAGTCTGGTACCAACCCAGCGTCAGTCTGCCTATTTAGTAGAGGCTACTTTTAGGAAAAGAAACAGTCACTAGAAAGAAGAGAAAATTAAATTTAATGTGATTACACGGCTGACTAAATATAGTCTGGTACCAACCCAGCGTCAAGCCAAACATTAAACAATCTTTAATATGATTAGGGGCTGATTTAAATATATCTTGGTACCAACCCAACGTCGAGCCGTCTATAAAATAAGTAAAATATAATCTGGTACCAACCCAGAAATCGACGTATAGAAACGGGGTTTAGTTCCGTATATACGACACATTACATATTTCTCTTGCTAATAATCTGCATAAGAAAGTGACATTATTAGAGTATACATTATTAGAGTATACAGTCAGTAAAATGTTACTACCACCTTGGCACGTGAGTTACAAATATACGAAAAATCCATCCCATATGGCAATGATTTTGAAATTTTTATCAAAAATATATTGAACTAAAAACGCTATAGAAGGTATAGGTTGAGATTTTATAGCTACTGATGAAGGCCCTCGGGCTGAAAACGTTTTTGCGGCAGGATATTGTTTTCCTGATAAAATCGTTAACCTATATACAGTGCGTATAGACAGACAGAAATATACTTGCATTGTCTGTTATTTGGCTATATATATAAAAAATGAATATGAACCTAATTGTGCATAATGCATAACCAAATAAATTCACACAACAGCGGCACACGTAAAACACTGGGTGTGAGACAAACACCCGTGAGGAATTCCCTAACTAGGCATGGGACCCTTACGAGACATTTTAAACCTCAACTTTGGTCGGACACCCGCACCACCCCATAACAATAGGTAGCTACATAACTATCTAGATATTTTTTAACGTTTTATCTAGATAACTGCAAAATATCTAGATGTCTATCAGGGGGCCATATCAACAGCTAGGGTTAGTACTGTCCCCAGGGGCAATATCAACAGCTAGCGTAAGAACTGACCTCGGGGAAAATATCAACAGCCAGCGTTTAAACATCCATAGGGATATTATCGATATCTAGCGATAGTACTATCCTAAGGGGCAATACCAACATCTGGCGATATTACTGTCCTCAGGGGCCATATCAACAGCCGGCGATAACACTGTCCTCAGGGGCCATATCAACAGCCAACGTTAGTACTGTCCTTAGGGTCAATATCAACAGCTAGCGTTAGTACTATCTTAAGGGGCAATATCAACAGCTGGCGTTATTACTGTCCTCAGGGGCAATATCAACAGCTTTGTAATGTCCTTAGGGGCAATATAAACACCTATAATTAGTACTTTCCTCAGGGGCCATATCAACAGCCAGCGTTATTACTGTTCTAAAGGAAATATCAACATCTAGCGTTAAGATTGTTCTAAGGGGCATTATCACCAGCTAAGGTTATACTTACTTACTTACTATCCTACAGGGCAATATCAGCTGGCGTTAGTACTGTACTCTGGGGCCATATGAACAGCTAGTTTTAGTACCGTCCCTAGCGACAATATCAACAGCTAGCGATAGTACTGTCCTAAGGGCCAATATCAACAGCTGGTGTTAGTACTGTCCTCAGGGGCTATATCAACAGCTAGGTTTATTACTGTCCTCAGGGTCAACATCAACAGCTAGAGTTAGTTCTATCTTAAGGGGCAATATCAACAGCTGACGATAATACTGTCTTCTGGGACCATATGAACAGCTAGTTTTAGTACTATCCCCAGGGCAATATCAGCAGATAGCGATAGTAAAGTCCTCAGAGTCCATATTAACAGCTAGCGTTATTACTGTTCTTAGGGGCAATATCAACAGCTTAATAATGTCCTAAGGGGCAATATCAACACCTAGAATTAGTACTATCCTCAGGGGCCATATCAACAGATAGCGTTATTATTGTTCTAAGGGACAATATCAACGGCTAGGTTTAGGACTATCCTAAGGGGAAATATCAACAGCTGGCGTTAGTACTGTCCTTAGGGTCAATATCAACAGCTAGCGTTAGTACTATCTTAAGGGGCAATATCAACAGCTGGCGTTATTACTGTCCTCAGGGGCAATATCAACAGCTTAGTAATGTCCTTAGGGGCAATATAAACAGCTAGAATTAGTACTATCCCCAGGGGCCATATCAACATCTAGCGTTTGCGCTGTTGTCTAGTGATAGAGCGTTGGACCCATGATCCAAAAGACGTGGGTTCGATTCCCGCCATTGCCATATGCGTTGTGTCTCTGAGCAAGACACTTTATCTGCATTGCTTAGTACTGGTTCTACCCAGGAAGACATCGAGAGTGATTCAAATAAGTTCATTGAGCTTTCGTTACAATCGATGTAAAATAAATATGTTTAAACTAACATCTAGCGTTAATATTGTTCTAAGGGGCATTATCAACAGCTAAGGTTATACTTACTTTTAGTACTATCCTACAGGTCAATATCAACTGGCGTTAGAACTGTCCTCTGGGGCCATATCAACAGCTAGTTTTAGTACTGTCCCTAGGAGCAATATCAACAGCTAGCGATAGTACTGTTCTAAGAGCCAATATCAACAGCTGGTGTTAGTACTGTCCTCAGGGGCTATATCAACAGCTAGGTTTATTACTGTCCTCAGGGGCAATATCAACAGCTAGGATTAGTTCTATCTAAGGGGCAATATCAACAGCTGACGTTAGTACTGTCTGTCACAGGATGACCTTAGTGGTTGGGCTAACTCAGGAAAGAATCAATGACGGTGAATGCATTTACATAAGTTTAATGCAACTTTTAAAATATGTTTAATATATATACAATTATCTAAAAAAACAAGCGAATACACAAATGAACTATGAAAAGAATGTTCTCCTGAACGTTTAAGACGTTCTTAGTATTGTTATAAATACTGAATGTCTAAGACACTAAAGTGTTGTTAAAGCTATAACAATGTTGATCTAGCGCGATAACTGTGATGCGCGAGAGCTCATGAAGATGATGATGCGCGAATTCAATGGATGATTGTCATCAAATGCCTTCTGTAAGGGTTGATGGCGCGATGCAATGATAGTTAATCTCCACTGAGATTGTGAATGATATTCCTCCAGTGAGGACTGGTAACGGGCCCACCTTGTGTCCCGGGGGTTGTCGTTAGTAAAACCTGGCTGCGCAGGTACGGGGACCGTCTCCACCGCTTGTAACGGTAGTCGTGGAAGCTTAGCTCCACTCCTGGATATCCAAACCTAGATGGCTTACTCCAACCCTGGATGGCTTATATCCTGGATGGCTTAGATCCCGGATGGCTTAGGCTGTAATTATACATACGTTTTAGATGTCGGTTGACAAACATAACAATCTTGCATAATTACCATTACCCAAACAAATCATTATTCAATCAATATATGTAAGCTGTACTAATGATGAGTAGCAATGTATACATATTCTACAACGCCATGTATACGCTATGTACGTCGCTGTTAATCAATGACCCTAATACATGTAATATAAACATGATCAAATTACTCATATTACACTCACTGAGTTATGCATGCACGCATTTATTCATGTCACTCATCTCATTGTTAACTAATGTTAACAATCGTGTATTACAATCACCGAGTTATACGCCAACGTTAACTAATGCACCTATTATCCACTGTTATCAAATTAATATTGTTTTACAATTAATGATCAATTACAATAATTACATCTAATATAGTAACTTCAAAATCATATGCTAGTCTAAAGTTATGTTTGAGAAACATCAATGCTAACCGGATGTCGTAACCGCCAAACAAGATGGCGCCGCCCACTGAATACAAATCTACGATAAAAGTTTAATAAAACTACTAACCACATGTTGCCTGTGAAATTTGCCGTCCAATCTCTGTTCCAACAAAGTACTATCGATGATCCCGGCGATAGCTAGAAGACAATGGGTTTTATAGCAAACATTACGCCCAAATCATTATTTCCCCCGTTCAGTCCGTGACAAACGTGGCTAAATCTACAGGATTGAATCTACACGAGAGGCTCTTATACAATTTTGCCGTTTAAGGAAAATATACCTATACGTTTACATGCATTAGCACAAAACTAAACTTATGACACGGCCTCTCTGGCGGCCACTCAAAATGTGCACGCTTTTACGTGTTACATGAATAGATCATGAATATTGTGAAATTGTTTCAACTCGAACAATAGATTTTGGGTGTAACCGATACAAGAGCTATATACGACCAGTACGCTCTACCCGTGACATTTTGTGACACTGTCCTCTGGGGCCATATCAACAGCTTGGTTTAGTACTGTCCGTAGGGGCAATATCAGCAGTTATCGATAGTAAAGTCCTCAGGGGCCATATCAACAGCTAGGGTTATTACTGTCCTTAGGGACAATATCATAGCCACGTTTAGTACTCTCCTCAGGGGCAATATCAACAGCTTAATAATATCCAAAGGGGCAGTATAACATCTATAATTAGTACTATCCTCAGGGCATATCAACAGCCAGCGTTATTACTGCAGCTTAATAATATCATGAGGGGCAATATCAACACCTAGAATTATCCTGAGGGGCCATATCAACAGCTAGCGTTATTACTGTTCTAATGGGGCAATATCAGCGGCTAGGTTCAGGACTATCCTAAGGGGCAATATCAACAGCTGGCGTTAGTACTGTCCTTAGGGGCAATGTCAACAGCTAGCGTTGGTACCATCTTAAGGGGCAATATCAACAGCTGCCGTTAGTACTGTCCTCAGGGGCCATATCAACATCTAGGTTTAATACTGTCCTCAGGGGCAATATCAACAGCTAGGTTTAGTACTGTCCTCAGGGGCAATATCAGCAGCTAGTGATAGTACTGTCCTAAGTGTCAATATCAACAGCTGGTGTTATTACTGTCCTCAGGGGCCATATCAACAGCTAGGTTTAGTACTGTCCTCAGGGGCAATATCAACAGCTAGCGTTAGTACTATCTTAAGGGGCAATATCAGCAGCTGGTGTAAGTACTATCCTCAGGGGTCATATCAACAGCTAGGATTAGTACTGTCCTCAATATCAACAGTCTGCATTAGTATGGTCCTCAGTGGCAATATCAACAACAAGCGTTAGTACTGTCCTGAAGTGCTATACCAACAACTAACGTAAGTACTGTCCTCAGTGGCAATATCAAAAGCTAGCGTTAGTACTCTCCTAAGGTGCATTATCAACAGCCTGCGTTAGTATGGTGCTCAGTGGCAATATCAACAGCCAGCGTTAGTAATGTTCTGAAGTGCAATACCAACAACTACTGTCCTCAGTGGCAATATCAACAGCTAGCGTTAGTACTGTCCTAAGGTGAATTATCAACAGCTAGCGTTAATAATGTCCTCAGTGGCACTATCACACGCTAGTGTTCGAACTATCCTCAGGTGCAATATCAACAGCTAGTCAGAAACATGCACAGGTATCAACAGCTACCATATGTACTGTCCATATGGAAACCAACAGCTAGTGTCTTTAACATCCACATGTGCACTATCATCAGCCTTTGTTTTAACCACCATAGAGATACTATGATGAGCGTTAGTACTGTCCTCAGAGGCAACATCAACGGGTAACATTAGTACTGTCCTCAAATACAATATCAACAGCTAGTGGTAGTACTGTCCTCCGAGGCAATATCAACAGCCAGCGTTAGTACTGCCGTCATTGGCAATATCAACAGCCAGCGTTAATACTGGCCCCAGGGGCAATATCAATACAGTGAGCGTTATTATTGTTCTAAGGGGAGTATCGACATCTAGCGTTAGTACTGCCTTCAGGGGCAATCTCAATATATATCGTTAGTATTTGCCTCATTGGCAATATCAACAGCCAGAGTTAGTACTGTCCTCATGGACACTGTTAACAGCCAGCGTTATTAATGTCCTCAGGGGAAGTATAAACAGCCAGCGTTAGTACTGTTCTTAGGGGCAATATCAACAGCCACCGTTAGTACTGTCCTAAGGAGCAACATCAATATCCAGTGTGAGTAATGTCCACAGGGTCTGTAATCAACAGCTATCGTTAGTACTGCTCTCAGGGGCAATATCAACAGCTAACGTTGGTACTGTCCAAAGGGGCAACATCAACAGCCAGCGTTAGTACTGTCCTAATGGGCAATATCAACAGCCAGCGTAAGTAATGTCCTCAGGGACAATATCAACAGCCTGCGTTAGTATTGTCCTCAGTGTCAAAATCAATAGCTAGAGTTAGTAATGTGCTCATGAGCAATATCAACAGGTAGCGTTAAGACTGTCATAATGGGCTATATCCACAGCTAGCGTTAGTACTGTCCCCAGGGTCAATATCAACAGCTAGCGTTAGTTTTGTCCTCATGGAAAATATCAACAGCTAGCTTTAACACTGTCCTCATTGGCGATATCAATAGCCACTTATATTACTGCCCTAAAGGGAAATATCAACAGGTAGCGTTTATACTGTCTTCTGGGCCAATTTCAACATATAGCGTTAGTACCGCTTTCTAGAGGCAATATCAACTGCTACCGTAAGTACCGTCCGCAGAGGCATTATCAGCAGCTAGCGTTAGTACTGTCCTCAAAGGCAATTTCAACTGCCTGCGTTGGTATTGTCCTCAAGGGCAATATCAACAGCCAGCGTTTGTATTGTCCTAAGTGTAATACCAACAGTTATGGTTAGTAATGTCCTCGGGGGCGTTATCAAGAGCTAGCTGTAGAACTACAATATCAACAGCTATTGTCGTTAACATCCACATGTACAATATCAAAAGCCAGCGTCTTATAGGGATACTATCAACAGCTAGAGTTAGTACCGTCCACAAGTCAATATCAACAGGTAGCGTTAGTCCTGTCCTCAGGGGCAATGTCAACAGCTAGCGTTAGTACTGTCCTCAGGGGCAATATCGCCGGCTAGCGTTAGTCCTGTCCAAAACGAATACAGTCAGTACTACTAAACTCTACGAAAATATCACCTATTGGCTTCCATGGCTTTTGTACTGTCCTCAAGGACAATTTCAAGAATTAGCGTCACTAAAGTCTTGAAGGACAAAATAAATTGCTTAGGTCACTTCCTTGAAAGACCAAAGGGACAATATAGTCATATCCTTAAACGGTTTCTCACCAGTGTGTATGCATACTTGTCTTTTCGTTTACCCTACCTGTTTGCAAGCAATGTTTTTTCCCCAAGTGAGTTAGTTTCCGAGGAAGGCTTTGCTGGCATGTTGTCACTGATTAACACAGAATTACAGCAAAATGTGTAAGGAGCATAATTATATAGGGTGTGGCCCGTCCTGTACACAGGCCTGGTCAACGGCTCGAAGGATGGCAGTTTCACAGTATATGTACCTTTTCCGAATAGTGAACGATCATTCATCAAAAGCGGCTGTCATGATAATCAGAAATGAATGTGTGTAGTTTAAAAAAAAAGAACAGTGGGCTAGCACCTCTCCCCATAACCTGAGACGGGTGGACAGAGTAAATTCCCCGCACCTCGTCTTGTTTCGTACTTGGAAACTCAACCTACTCACATATCTGACGTTTGCCCTTAACATTATCGATTTGTGTTAGCTGTGTTCGGGTTTAAGTTTCAAAACACAGAATACGTGTCAGCGCGAGATATGTCGAAATGTAAAAATTCCAGAGATATTCACCTGAAAAACATTAACTAGTAGTACGAAAATGTCTAGATCGATGAGGTATTCTTCTCTTTTGTGAGTTTTATGCATGCACGCTTGGTTGTTAACGTTTAATCTATTGCTGTATGGCGGCTGTTTATGCATGCATTGCTTGATCTCTTCATGAACCTGTCTTGATATGGTCGACCCTGATACCTACTTATTCTAAAAGGGCATCACAGTAACTCTGTTGTACGTATGCACCATAAGAGCTACTATTCTCGCTGCTAGAATATACCAAAAGTATTAATCAAGTCACATTGTACTAAGACATCATGTTCTTCCATATAAAGCTACTGGTACTTTATAATGACAGAAAAATGTGTGGTATTTAAACTAAAGGATGTTTTTATTTTTAGAAATGGTCTGCTTTAATTTAATAAGGTTCTTTTAAATCGTGTGTCAGTACTGTCCTCAGCGAAACAATAAACGGATACAGTCAATACTAATCTCTGTGAAAATATCACCTGCCAGCTTCTCTGGGTTCAGTACTGTCCTCAAGGACACTATCAATACAGCTAGCGTCAGTACAGTTCTGAGGGACATAATAAACTGCTTAGGTGAATTGATTGATACGCGAAAGGGACGATATATTCATAAACTCTGATATTGTACCTTAAACGGGTTCTCACCAGTGTGTACGCACACTTGTCATTTCGCTTACTCTAACAATTGCAAGCAATGTTTTTTACCCGAGTGAGGGTTTTGGGCAAATGACCTTTCATTATTCGGGCAAGGTACTGTGAATCTTATGCCATCCTTTGAAGGAAATGTTAAGACGTAGACCAGTCCCATGTAGGAAGAGTCATACCTTATATATGCTCATGACATATCTCTTTGAATTTCTGTGTTAATGAGGCAAAATGCCCGTGGAGCTTTCCTCGGAAACGATGCTGCCATGATAATTAGACTAGACCGTGTGCAGTATCTATAATTAGGCACAGCGGGGACAGCACCTCTCCCCTAATCTGAAAGGGGTGGGTAGAGTATGTCCCTCCCCGCAACCCCCACAACACACACCCCACACGAACATTGTTCTTATATAATATGCAAATTCCCTATGCATTTGTACATGGTTTGATAAGGTAACAAATAATATACCAATAGTATTCATCAATTTACATGTAATGATTAAATCGTGTTCTTGCAAATAAACCGACTGGTACATTAAAGAAGGAAGAGGTGATAATTAAGCTAAAAAACAGTTTTGTTTTTTTAAAAATAGTAAGTGGTAATGTCTAGGCGATGTGAGAGATGTCTCTAACACCATTTAAGTGTAATTATTTTAAACAGTAGGCGAATGTGTGTATTCATGCAGGATAAAATCCAAATAAGTCACATGTACTAAATCTTTATTTCGTTAAATGGTATAATATGGTATTTCTCCTGTATACTCAATGTATCGGCTAATAGTTCAGTTAATTCCTAGGCACTAGTAACTTCTACTTCTAATTAGAAAGTAGTAACTGCTTAGGAAATTTGAATTAAAAAAGAGCATACACATTCATATCCACGATTAATGCGTAATTGCGGCTGGTATAGCAGTTAGTTAGCACTAGTAACTTCTACTTTGCTAAAATGAGTAACTAGGCATATTCGGAAAATTAAAGGACAATAGAAACATCTCTCACATCGCCTAATATCTTAATGTATGTAGCTTATATGGCTTCTCTCCTGTATGCATACTCACATTCGACTACTGTTTAAAAAAGTTAATTGAATTGATTTGTGTTTTAAGGAGCAGCAACACATGAAAGTTTATATGGCGCCTAACAGGAACGAACGTGCCAGGCTCATCCTCCATTTACATCAAGATAAAATATGAAGATTGGGCCTAGAACCTTCTTACCTGCAAAACTGCAGAATTGCTGCACATTCTATAATAGACACTCCATTTATGATGGAGCCACGTTTCCACGTTTGCATACGCGGTGTCATGATGGGCATGATAAAAAATGACAAAATGAATATGAATGTGTGTGGTGGGGTGGTGGTGGCGGGGGAGTGGGGGGGGGGGGTGGTCTACTCCGCAACCTCACAAAATGAAAGTTAACAGATGACAGAGACATCGTATTTCTCTTATCAGGATATCTCTCACATCACCTAGACATTATCACTTGCTATCATTTAACGAAATATAACAAAATGGCTTAATATATTTGATTTATATGGCTTCTCCCCTGTATGTATTCTCACATTCGCCTACTGTTTATTTCCTAAGCCGTTACTACTTCCTAATTATTTTTTAAATAGGAGGCGAATGTGATTATTCATATAATGCGTCAAAACTTAATATGCAATATGTGACTTGTACGCGTTATGTGTCAAAAATAGTTGTTGTTTTGTGCTTTGTGCATTTTGTTGTTGTTGCTGTTGAGTGTTGTTTGTGTTTTTTGGGGTGGAGGGGGCAGTGGTTGTGGGTTGGCTGTAAATAGTGTTTTTTAAAGTTGCGCATCACCCCTTAACTTGAGTGCGTGCGTGAGTGCGTGTGTTTTGGTTATAACTTGTTTTTTTTAACTTGCGCTCCACCCCCAATGTCAAATCCTTTATCCGCCCCTGAGGAGGGTGCATGCTCCCCAGATTTTTTCTAAAGTAAGTTGACTTTATTTTTAATGGATTTATGCAAACTGGATCCACCCATGCCCCCACCCCACTGCCTAACTAACAAACAAAGAACAATCAAAGTACATACGTTTCAGATTTTAGGTAGGGGTGCTCCCGGTGCCCGCACCTAGACCCATCCCAGTACAACCTGTACACCCCAACCAACAAAAGCTTACTATATGCATATAATTATTACTTTTCAGATTTTAGCCTGGTGCACCTATACCCCCGGATCCGCCCTTGCCCTCCCCGACCCACGAACCACTTCTCACCCAATATATTTCTTTGCCTCGGTGTCAGTTTATGTCTGGTTACGGCACTCTGCGTGAAAGTTATTGCGTGAACGTTATGCATAGCATCATGACAGATGTATACTCCGTTTTTTGTGAATTAGAGAATGTGTGCTAGGAATCGAAGACATTCCATGCCGATATATTATATCCACCTTAGAACACGACATCCCAGACCATATCAGGACCCGATTTGCAATCAATTGTAACTAGAAGAACGGTATTGAAACAAAGGTTGAAGGAACGCGTTTGGACCTAAAGAAATCTTTAAAAACAAAAAGAACTTAAAAAAATCAAAAAATCTGATTGTTTGTTTTTGTCTAGACTTGTATACAAATATCAAAACATATCAAATAATTGCAAAACTGTACACCAAAATTCCTACCCCATGTAAGAGACTGTAGTAGACATGTACAACAGCAGAGCACAACATCAGAGCATATCAATAAATGAAAAACTGTACACAAGAAACAATCCTACCCCATGTAAGAGACCATAGTGAAAAACAATTCGACGCCGTGTAAGAGACCATAGTCAAAAACAAGCATACACCATGTAAGAGACCATAGTCAAAAGCAATCATACCCCATGTAAGAGGTAAGAGACCACTATGGGGTAGGAATTTTGGGTAGGATTGTTTTTGGTGTACGGTTTTTATTTTTTTTTAAATATGTTTTGATGTTTGTATACATGTCTATTCTATACAGAAATATAATATAACAAAAAAGTTTTTTTCTGATTTGTTTTTTCTTTTTTTGTTGTCTTTTTTATGTTTATTTCCTTCAACCTGTCTATTGAAAATAACAATTTCTTCCAGTCATATTGTTGTGGTGGATGAGTGGTTAGCATACTTGGTCATACTTGCCTCTCGTCCCAGACGTCACAGGTTCGATTTCCTCTGGTAAGCCTACTATGACAGTATGCCATCCTCAGAAGGAGGTGTGTGTAAAGTCATAGGTCCGTGTGCAGGGAGAGCTATACACGTGGTAATCGGTTATTCGTCAACAGAATTGCACATAATAAATGAAATTGCGTGTAGATAGTGGCAAAATATAAGAAACATATACATCTAATCTATTTTATAACTCTAACACCATAGCATGTGTTTTTTTTCAATATCGACGTGTGCTTCAACTAAACGATTACAATACAAAACTTCCTCCCCTTAATCTCTTATAAATGGCGTTTTCACAATATCGCAGTATATACGTGTTGCGTCCCTTTTGTTGTAAAACGCCATTTAGGGGCATAACTGACACCATTTAGGGGCATAACTGACAGCTGGAGCTTCGTCGGGACATTATTGACAGGAGGGGCTTAAACAACAGCGAATGATTTGAACCCCTCTCGTTTGTATGCCCCCGAAGGGATGGATGCATCTTGGTAAGTTTCGCTGTCCATTTACGACTTTTATGATCTTGATTATGAAAGTCACGTTATCATCGTTCAAAACGCGACATACTTTTAGAGATTTCCAAGATCCCGGACCAGTTTACTAGTATATTGACAGTATAATTATAGTATAAATGTCAGTGCAGGTGGGGGCATGGGTTGGTGACCTTTGTGTGTGTGGGGGTGGGGATTTTTATTTTATGTTATGTATAATATATATTATATTGATGAAAATACAAAAAACAATTATGGGGGAACATGGGGTGGTGTGACCTTGACATTGAAGGTACGGACCTGAATTTTGTGCGCGACACGTCGTCTTGTTGTGGTGAACACGTGTGTCAGGTGTATATGAAAATCCTTCAATGGATGACAAAGTCATAGATCGGACTCGACTAACATGACTTAAAATCAACTATAGAGTCATATGGCATGATTTCACCTCTAAGTGTGACCTTGGAGCTACGGACCTGGATTTTGCGCACGACACGTCGTCTTGTTGTGGTGAACACTTGTGCCAGGTTATATGAATATCCTTCAAAGGCTGCCAGTTATAGATCGGACACGACCTACATGAGGCCAAAAAAATAGGTGTGTTTCCTATTGCATGCTCTAAAAAAAAAATAGGGTAGGTCGGTAGGCATTTTCTTTTTCTTTTTTTTTCTTTCTTTATTTAATTTTTGAGCAAGATATTGTGAGAATCTGTTGATCTCATAAACCCCATACAAGTTGATGATACAACTGAAAGTTTCTCTGTGATGTCAGATTCCCAAGATATAAGACCGCCCCAGTTAAATTACGCATTCCTGTTACAAATAATAGGACACTTTAAACCAGAATTCCTTTGTTTAACATGCGTTTTACTAATTAGTATTGCATTGTTTATCTGAAAGAAAAACATTAAACTCTGAATTTATCATGACATTCCAGGCAAATCATAAATATTTTCCACTTTTGCTGTGTAATTTGGTAATAATTTTCATATAATACCAGTGCCCAGTGGATTACAGAAAATATATAATGATGTTATGGTTAACTTCCATGATATAATCTATATGATAAATCATTGTCAGAACAAATAGATTTTTTTTTGATTTATAGGGTCGGCCCCTTAAAAATAGCGTCGGTCGGGCCTCCTGAAATATAGGTATTTTTTAATTGGCCTGACTTAAAATCAAATATAGGGCCATATGGTATGATTTGACGTCTAAGGGTGACCTTGACCTTGAAGCTACGGACCTGGATTTTGCACGTGAAAATCCCTCCATAAATGTCAGCGTGACCGGACACGAAATGCGTGACGGACGGAAGGACGGACGGACGGACGGTGCGATTGCCAAATTCGACCAACTGTTCAAAATATATTTGAATTTAGTCTTCATATCTTGACAATGTTGAGGTTGCATTGCCTTTACTATTTACCACAATACATATATGTCCAATATGTCAAAAGGTAACACAATGTTTACTAAATGCGTGCACTGAAAACATCTATAGGTAATATTACAAGTAAGTTTCAATCCAAAATGTACAGTCGAAAACGTGAAAAAAATGCTTAAAGGCCAGGGTTGAGTATAAAAATCCAAAATGGCCCCCAGAGTAACTTTTCTGATCATTTTATGCATTATGCTGCTCAGGGAGGTTTAATCACAAATTTCTAAATACTAAAGCATTTTTAAACCATAAAATTTGGCATGTAAATACATTAAACATTACTCTTTACAGTTATATCAAAATAATTATATAATGTTTGTTTTTCTATACTTTCTAGAGCAAAATTTTATTCCTAACTGTCAAATTTTGAATTTGGTGCATCTTTTAATAGTACCTGTAAAAATAAGATCAGTGATTGGTCAGAGTGCTGAAACCTTTATCTTGAAGCAGACGAAATACTAACTGGCTACAGTGTATACATAGTGACGGTGGACTCTACCGAACGCTGGGGTTTAAGGCAATCTGAACTTCCCGTTCGCATCTGAAATATTCACTCGAACTTCACCTTTCGCACTTGTAAAACACATTTAACATTCCAGTTCGCTATTTGTTTTTACTCTGTCGATTTTAAAATGCTATAACTCGGAAAGTTTTCATTATTTCGATGAGATACTTTGTACAGTTATACAGAAAGGATTCACGATCTTGACAAGCGTTTTAAATTGAATTACAATTGCGAATATCTGTTCGTTATTTGTGTTTATTCGGAAAATTTCATTGTTTTTGCAAATCTTTGGACATTTACACAGGGTGATATACGTACTAACGCCGTTTTATTACCGGACGTTTAAAGTGAAAGCTTCCTCTGTCATTCCTTTTCAAACCTGCATTCTCATTTTCCAAACAGTTTAGCAAAATACGCAACAGAAAGCAAAAATACTAAATCCACCATTCACTTCCAACAATTTCCTATAATCAGACTTCTCTGCAACCATCTGACCTCGCTGCAGCCGGTTGATCACTGTTTACACGTTATTCCTAATTCCAATGACATTACATCGATAAAAGAAATAAATGTTTGCAATAGGTCTACTTTAAAGTTTGTGCTTAGGCCATACTTAAAAATATCTTAATTTTCCCAAACCCAACCTTAGGTGGGTAGGTAGGTAGGAAAATTCTTTTTTTTCTACGTTTGTCAGATACTTATGTGAATGCGTTTAATTATTGTTTGGAATTAATCACTACTTGTTGCGCTGATTCAAGATCATATTAGTATACTGGGTGTGTATTGTAATGCTGAAAACTTTAACCTTGTACATACAAATACTTTAACCTTGTACATACAATTCCTATCTAAAACAGTTGGTAATACCTTAGCATTTCCTTGATAGGCATGAAGTAACTAGTTTGTCACTTGGGTGGACAAGATTAACTGCCCGTTTTATAAATGGATTTCATGGCAAAGGGTACACATATTCTGTGTCCATTTTATTTTTGAGTTTATCTTTATATATAAAGTATATTTTTGGACAACATTACATTACTTTTACCAATGAAAAATATATGCGAGTTTTATTAGTAACCTAACTTCTCATTAGAAATAGTTTGTCTTTTTGAATTATCTTTGGTTGGCATTCAACATATTCAGTACCATTGATTTATATTTCTGAGAGTATGTTTTCATAGTTGTTTCTGAAATCTAGGGAAAGGCACTTACGCTGAAATGGGCACTTCTCACAAAACAGCGCGAAAGAATCTTTTTTATTTGTTTGTATTTACCAAATACATTTCGTCATATTGTAATAGTAATGATTTCTTATGAAGAAACATTGTAGAGGGACCGTCATATTGTAATAGTATTGATTTCGTCATATTGTAATAGTAATGATTTCTTATGAAGAAACATTGTAGAGGGACCGTCATATTGTAATAGTATTGATTTCTTATGAAGAAACATTGTAGAGGGACCGTCATATTGTAATAGTATTGATTTCTTATGAAGAAACATTGTAGAGGGACCGTCATATTGTAATAGTATTGATTTCTTATGAAGAAACATTGTAGAGGGACCGTCATATTGTAATAGTATTGATTTCTTATGAAGAAACATTGTAGAGGGACCGTCATATTGTAATAGTATTGATTTCTTATGAAGAAACATTGTAGAGTGACCGTCATATTGTAATAGTATTGATTTCTTATGAAGAAACATTGTAGAGGGACCGTCATATTGTAATAGTATTGATTTCTTATGAAGAAACATTGTAGAGGGACACGGTGTTTGTTACTAGTAATTAATCCTTTAGAAATGTGTTGGATACTGTAATACGTTTCTGTTACATTCTTTAGCACGTTAATTAATATCCAAATTGTACATAAAGTTGCGTTCATCTGTTGAGGTACGAGTATTGAAGGAATTATCTGGCGTTATATAACGATTATAAAGATTACGTTCGCTTTCTCTAATATTATATCATAATAAGCAAACACAAACAGGAACATGTAATTACAGTGATCTAAAAATACACTATGATCGGATAGAATATTTAGTTATAGGACTGACCCAAGATTCCTCTGTTTATTGAGAATCTCTATAATTCATCCATATAATTAACGGACCCCCAGAGCAATAAAATACCCATTTTCGCACAGCATGGCATCAATTATCTGACAGCAGATAGGCACATTTAAAAAATTAGAAATAAGTAGGTGCAACAAAATGCTATCTGCAAATAGAGACAAGACAGTGATATATATTTCTAACATTTAACTCTGCATGGACAAAGTTTTAGCTCATTAGCTGGCATGTTAGGTGATTTATTGTCATTTTATTGACCTCATGCTGGGCCGACACCAAGCTGATTATCATGCAACTAGAGCTGAGTAAAAACTACTAAAGGTTTTCGGGTCAGTCTTATAACTGTATTAGCAATATAAGTTTAAAAAAACAAAAAACATGTGCTTAGTGAACGCAGTCGAGTTGTGAAGTGTTACAGATTTTATTCACTTTGTGATGAAGCTATTAAGACGACTGATTAAACACAAGTGCGGGATAGGGCATGCACGATATACTCATTCATATTTATTACAAGGTGAGCAATTACCAGAATGTTTACCCTGCTTTGCACCGTTAACGGTCAAAACAACGTGTTGGAATGTGTAGACTTTGATCCTATGCGTCAAAGGTACTAAAATGTTAATACTATGAAAGAGTTATTTGAAACTATAGATTTTAGTCTTGTTTTAGATTTCCTGAAAGAAATCAGACTATATAAATCATTATAATATGTTCTTATATATATTTGCCTGTTTCTATACCCGTTGACGGGCATTTGTTGATTTACATATATAGTTTATATCACTACCATATCATCACTTATCTGTAAATAGTTTGATCTTTATATATTTACATTAATTTTTAATTTCTACTTCATTTCTTCATCTTTCATCAGTTTTGCGCACAATATGACCAATTTATGTGTTGACGTGCCGTAAAACACCATTCATTCATTCAGTTATTAAACACAAGAAACTGCTTGCCTCTCTCTTGTAGCCTGTCACAAGTCGGTGGAGTATTGCTCCATGTTTGGTCGGATTGGCACTTGCTGGTTGTATTGCCAGTAATTTGGAAGCCCCCCTGGCAATGATAGGTAATTGAACTCCCATAGATAAAATGATCAGCTGTCGTTTGTATATTTATTCCACCATTTTCTATTTTCTTCGGGAGACGGCAAATGTTGGCTGTCAAACATTTAAGGAAATAAAATACTTATGAACGTTTCCCAAATGTTACATATTGTGTTATAACAACACTAGAAATGATAGTATTACTTGTATACATGTTTTACTTTTGTATAAGCTGTAAATTATTTCTTTGCGTAACGAATCTACTGATTTTAACAAAACGTATAGAGGCCTATTTCTTTGCCACCGACTGTTCCAAGGCGGGAGCCCTATTGTAGACTATTTTAGTTTGGGATGTCATATCTTATTTTTTATACATCTTTGTAATTATTATTTGTTTCTGTGCGAGTTTTTGGTTGACTGTGGTGACCGTCCTTGAATGCTAAATGTGTTGTTCGACTTTTATATCTACTTGTATCTACTCTAAAGATAAACATATCACATTACCTTCGCATGTTGGCAGCATATGGGAACATATGCGACCAATTTCCATAATTGCTGCATTTGATATCAGTAACGCCAGTCGGATGATAGATAAATAAACATAAAATTACCCTCGCTTGTTGGCAATCTATGCGACCAGTTTTCCTAATTGCTGCATTTGATATCAGTAACGCCAGTCGGGTGATAGAAAGATAAACATAAAATTACCCTCGCATGTTGGCAGCCTATGTGACCAGTTTCCATAATTGCTGCATTCGATATCCGTAACGCAAGTGGGGTGATAGCCGTTATCACAAAACGCACGAACGACGACTCCGTATCGGTTACGCTGGTTGGAACCGTTATGATATCCATTTACCACAGAACCAAGTGGCAAGCAGTCTTGACCTAATATATATATAAAACGTGTAATTATACATTTTATTAAACTATTGTTATTTACTAAGTCCGATTTATATTTGGCACGTGCAGTGGGTGAAATAGTCAGTTTAATCCTTTGCATTGTATTACTTGGATAATATGTACTACATGTTAAGTGGTTGACCCATTTTCAGTTCCTCAACATGCGTTTCTATTTGATTGTGCGATGTGCGGACAGATTGTGGACCTTATTATGACGCATCCGTAAATCCACAAAGGACGTACCTTCGTTTGATGACTGTCTTAAATCATGTCTTGTCATGCCCTTAATGGTGTGTTATCTTGCTGCTCTGGCTTCTGCCAAGTCATTGAGTGAGGTTTGGTACTACTACTATAAGTTTTTATTTTTGCTCGCCCTATGGCACAAGGCCTTTTGGCGAGCGTTTCTAGGTAGTTTATTTTATGTATTCATTAATTATAATTATTCTAAGGAGATTATTTTAACGTCATCATCTTTCAAGAAATGACAAGAACAAAGCAGACACTTTAATATTTGCCCAAGGAAGATTATGGGGTTGAAGTTTGGTGCACCCTAGAACCTGGTTTAAAAGCCCAGCGGTATTTTTGCCAGTGGTAAGCTTATTGTCAACTCGTTTGTGTTTGTGGTGCAACGTTTCTTTGCTTCATATTAACATTGTAATGTGTTTGTTTAAATGTGTGTTTTTGGTTGACTATGTCCTGTAAAAGCTACATTTCCTGTTCAACTTTTATACCTACTTTTTTAATCTTACAAACAAGAGGCCCAAGAGGGTCTGTAGACGCTCTACTTGCTAAAGATAAAGTTTATGTAAGGGGCCATAATTCTGTTAAAACCAATTCAACCGGAACATGTCGATGAGATACGCATCTATGCTTGCTACAGATCATCCCTGCCAAGTTTCGTTGAAATCCGGCCAGAGGTTCAGGAGAACTAGTCTTCTGTACAAAGTTAGTGTATTGAAACATTTAAGGGGCCATAACTTTGCCAAAATATATTCAACTGGAACACGGTAATGAAATGCGCAACTAGGCTTGGTACAAGATTCTTTAAAATCCGGTCAGGGGATCAGGAGAATTAGTCGGGACAAAGTTTGTGTATTATAACCTTAAAAGGGCCGTAACTGTGCCAAGCATCATTCACCCAGAAAACGGCAATGACAGGCGCAACTAGGCTTGGTACTCATCACCCCCGCCAAGATTCATTCGTTGAAATCCGGTCAGGAGTTCAGAAGAGACTAGTCTGGACACATTTTTTAACATTTAAAGGGCCATAACTCAGATTTCATTCAACCGAAATACGGCGATGATATGCACAATTAGGCTTAATACTGATCATCATTGTCAAGCTTCGATGAAATCCGGCCAGGGGTTCAGAAGAACTAGCCCGAAAAATGTTTATGTATCAAAAACCTTTAAAGGGCCAAAAATCTGTCAACCGGAATACGACGATGATAGCCACAATTAGGCTTGGTACTGATCATCCCTGCAAAAATAGATATAAAAACCGAACAGGAAAAGTACGTACAATCCCTGTGAGATGCAAAGCTAACAATATTGATTGGATGTACGGGGACACTTTCTACGGTCGCCACACGGCACAAACAACACTATTGTGACAGTAAAAGTAGATATAAAAATCGAACACGAAAATACATACAGTCCCTGTGGGATGAAAATATAACAATATTGACTTGATGTACGGGGAGACCTTCTACGGTCGCCACACGGTACAAACAACATTATTGTGAGTCGCCACAAGGCACAAACAACACTATTGTGACAGTAAAGGTAGCTATAAAAATCAAACACGAAAAGTACATACAATCCTTGTGGGATGAAAAGATAAAAAATATTGATTGGATGTACGGGGAGACTTCCTACGGTCGCCACACGGCACAAACAACACTATTGTGACATTAAAAGTAGATATAAAATCGAACACGAAAAATACATACAATCCTTGTGGGATGAAAAGATAAAAATATTGATTGGATGTACGGGGAGATTTCCTACGGTCGCCACACGGCATAAACAACACTATGTGACGGTAAAGGTAG
This sequence comes from Cyrtodaria siliqua, assembly GCA_037043455.1. Classification (NCBI taxonomy): domain Eukaryota; kingdom Metazoa; phylum Mollusca; class Bivalvia; order Adapedonta; family Hiatellidae; genus Cyrtodaria; species Cyrtodaria siliqua. Next base: position 64,345 of record JAWPHD010009113.1, read on the forward strand.
ATATAAAATCGAACACGAAAAGTACATACAACCCCTGTGGGATGAACAGATAACAATATTGATAGGATACACGGGAAGACTTTCTACGGTCGCCACACGGCACAAACAACACTATTGTGACAGTAAAAGTACATACAAAAATCGAACACGAAAAGTACATAAATCTCTGTGGGATGAAACGATAACACAATTGATTGGATATACGGGAAGACTTTCTTCGTCGCCACACGGCGCAAACAACACTATTGTGACATTAAAAGTAGATAACACGAAAAGTACATGCAATCACTGTGGGATGAAAAGATAATCAATATTGACAGTAAAGTAGATACAATCCTGTTTCATTTAAATCTGGCCATGAGTTCAGGAGAACTTGTCCAGACAAATTTTGTGTATTTAATCATCTTAACTCAGCCAAAATCATTCAACCGGAATGTACAACTAGGCTTGATACTGATCATCGCTGCACAGTTTCACTGAAATCCTGCCAAAAGAAGCCCTTTCGTCTTAACGAGGCAAAATAAACCAAATTTGGTGTAAATGGTCCAATCTGGCAGGTTTTCGAACTTGTACGAGATTTCATTGATATCAATAATAGGGTAGAGTTTGGTAAAGATCGGATGAAATCATGTTAAAGAGGCAAAATACAGTATTTTTGAACCAAATTAGGGCTATAACTCTGGTGTTATTAATCCGATTTGGTTCGTTTTCGAACTTGTCCAAGCTTTCATTAATAGTAACAATCCGGTAATGATTGGTGAAGATCGGATGAAAAATTAATGCCGTATTGTCTTTAACGAGACACAATAAAGCATTTGTAACTAAATTAAGGGCCATAACTCTGGTGTTACTGGTTTGATCTGGCTGGTTTACAAATTCGTCCGAGCTTTCGTGGACATCAACAATCTGGTAAAGTTTAGTAAAGTTCCGATGAAAAATGAAGGCTATGTCGTGTTTTAAGAAAATCAAGCGTCATACCTCCGGTGTAAATGGTCCTATCTGACTGGTTTTCGTACTTTTCATTGATAGGTAGAGTTTGGTAAAGATCGGATGAAAATGAAGGCCCTATGATGTTAACGAGGCAAAATATAGCAGTTTTAATTAAATCCAGGGCCATAACTCTGGTGTTACTGGCCCAAACTGACTGTATTTCGACCTCGTCCGAGATTTCATTGATTCAACAATCTGGTAAGTTTGGAAAAGATACGATGAAAAATGAAGGTCCTATCGTGTTAACGAGGTCAAATTATAGCATATTTCAGCAAATCAAGGGCCTTAACTCCGGTGTAAATGGTCCAATCTGACAGGTTTTCGAACTTGTACGAGATGTTATTGATATCAACAACAGGGTAGAGTTTGATAAAGATCGGATGAAAATGGAAGGCCCTATCATGTTAACGAGGCAAAATACAGTATTTTATAACTAAATTAAGGGCTATAACTCCGGTGTTACTAATCTGATTTGGTTCGTTTTTGAACTTGTCTAAGGTTTTATTAATAGTAACAATCTGGTAAAGATTGGTAAAGATCGGATGAAAAATAAAGGCTATGTCGTGTTTTAAGAAAATCAAGCGTCATAACTCCGGTGTAAATGGTCCGATCTGACTGGTTTTCGTACTTTTCGTTGATATCAACAGTATGGTAGAGTTTGGTAAAGTGAAGGCCCTATCATGTTAACGAGGCAAAATAGAGCAGTTTTAATTAAATCAAGGTCCATATCTCTAGTTTTCGTCCTCGTCCGAGATTTCATTGATATCAACAATCTGGTAAAGTTTGAAAAAGATCGGATACAAAATGAATGCCCTATCCCAGTCGTCTCGTAAAATCAAAAATCAAGGGTCATGACTCCGCTGTTACTATTCCGATCTGGCAGATTTTCGAACTTGTCCGAGCTTTCATTGATATTAACAATCCGGTAAAGTTTGATAAAGATCGGATGAAAAACGAATGCCCTATCGTCTTAACGATGCAAAATATAGCATTTTTAACTAAATCAAGGGCCATAACTCCGCTGTTAGTTGTCCGATCTGGCTGATTTTCGAACTTGTTCGAACTTTCATTGATATTAAAAATCTGGTAAAGTTTGGTAAAGATCGGTTGAAAAATTAAGGCACTATCGTCTTATCGAGACAAACGTTAAATAATGTTGATTTAATTGTGAAAATTCCCACGATGTAACGACAATATATTTATTTCAAATAAATATTTTTTGATGTAAATTAAATGTTAAAACCTATTGTGTTTTATATTAAAAATGGGTATGCAATAAAAAGGTTATTATATTTGTATTGCCTGCAAATGTGTCAATACTATTCTCATTGTTTTGTTGGTTTAAGTCACGCTTGATTTGAGATAGGATTGAACTGTAAAATATCGAGTTTTAATCGCTAAACTGATCGCATGAACACATTTGATGCTTTCAAGCCGATGCTGTTTATTAAATTATAACAATTAAACAATGGGTGTGTTTTATAAATTATAACAATTAAACAATTGGGTACTAAGGAATTGTGTTCAGTCAGGGACTGTTGATAGACGTATAAACGGGTCCCGGTTCAGTATACATATGATATGTTATATACATATATATTACATTGTTATGGGTGAAAGATCAGCATTTTTCAGTGAAAAAAAATTCATAATTGGCAATACTATTAACTGACTCAGCACACAATAATAACCATATATGACGTTGAGTTTTTTTCACTGAGGCCGAATGGTTAACGACGTTGCGTTGTACACTTTTGCCTCTCACCACTGCGGGTTTGAATCCCACTGGGAGCTCTACTTGTAAGCACAGACATATTAATAATTTGTTATTAGGTCTGTGTTGTAAGTGAGGAAGTGTCGATTCTTACGGATGGCGGGAGGTGTACAGTAATGGTTCTACCCAGGAAAAGTGGGTGGTCTGCCCCCACCACAAAAAAATCCACCGTCATATATAACCTTACATGTGTTGAAAATGACGTAAAACACCATACAAACAAACAAACACGAATCAAAACACAACGCAAAAATTAAGAAAATCGCTATATACATACGCTTTATAGGAAGGACAAGCATACAATTGATAAACTAAAATATAAATGAAGAAATATAAACTATTAATGATAATAGATATATATATAATATAAATATATTAATTAAACAAAATAAATGATAAAATATAGAATATAAATGTAACATTTAGTCATCTATAGTGTATTGCATTGTCGTAACATATACCACTTCTTATTTTAAAAACAAATGCGTACTAACGTTTTTCGTGTGCTTCACATATGTAATAACAAGCCGTAGGCACCCTTCCATTACTGCATATATCCCTGGAGCACGCGGAGCATTTCAGCTGTCTACTTTCTGTGTTACAGAACTGTTTCGGAAAAGTGCACACATCAGTTCCACATGGATATTGAAACTCCGGAACATCCTCTGAATATATATGAATTTTGGGCTGTCTGGCTCAAAGTTTTTCGCTCCGCTCAAACTTTGAGCCAGACCTCCCCAAAATACATATATATAAACTCTCCATGATTTCCATTCATTTTTTACTCTCAGTATTTTGTTTTGTTTGTTTGGAATTTCTGGGTTTTGTTTATTTTTTTTATATGTTTTTCCGATATTTCCGAAATCTAAGCATATTAATTCATACTTTCTTGCCTCTTGATAAAGATTTCTTTTTCTAACCTTTACTGCACCACACTTACAACAAAGTTTATACTTAGCAAACGTACCTTTTCCACAAATTATACAAGGTACTACATGATTATATTTTTGTCTATATTTATGTAAGCTGCAATAATCTGAATCCATCGTAGATTTCAAAGTACATGGTCTATGAAAACCAACTTTTAAAAATTTACAAGTATCGACTTTTTAATTATTAACTTCCATTGTTATATGTATATATTTTTTTCTATTTAATAAGTGTGTGAACAAATGTAATAACTAAAATGAATACAAACGCGGAAGAGACTATAAGAAATTTGATTCGCCTGTATGATACAGGAATTATAGATAAGGAAACATTAAGTCATGGTATAAAAGTAATTAGTATTCCCAAAGTGGAAACAAAAGTGGAACCTCCAAAAGTGGAGCCCCCTCAAGAAAAATCAACAACATTAGAAAATTTACATAAAAGACGTCGTGCTAAGAAACAACGTAAAAAGTTAAAAAATCAGATTGAAAAATTAGCCAAACAAGAAAAGATTGAAACTAAGCAGGTTGAAGCAAAACAGATTGAATTGAAACAAACGGAAAATAATCAGATTGATGATAAAGAATATAACCAGGTTGATAAAGAAGATGAAGATAAAATAAAATTAGTTGACAATCCTAAATGTGGATATTTCAGAGCCTATGAAATAGATGCTAGAGATTATAAAGATACTGTAAAACTGCTCCAAGATAATAAATCTATTCTCAGCAAATACATAGAAAAAGAGAGAAAAATTAACAAAGGAATAAAGTTCCAACTAGGATTAACTGTAGATTTATTCAAAGAAAATACAACCCAGCGAGTTACAGCAGTTTTACATAGCAAGCAAAATCCACTTTTAATGTCAGAAAACATAAATGAACTATATGAAGAATCGGCAGCCGATTTACATGAATTTTTAGAACGATTTACAAACACAGCTTCAGGTATGGAAGTTGATAACTGTGTTACTCTTTATTTAAATATTGCAAAGTATGAACCGTTAAAAGGCTCATCATACATTCCACTACCAAAAGTAATACAAAATAAAAAAGCGGTAGTAAACATAAAAAATTATGACAATAAATGTATTTTATATGCAATAAACGCAGCTTTACATCCAGCCAAAAAGAATAGTGATAGAATTTCAAGTTATCCCAATATAGATTCTCTAAAATCAGTTGGAGTTAGTTATCCAACTCAAATTTCAGATATTTCAAAACTGGAAAAACAAAACGATATTGCTATTAATGTTCTTGGTTACACAGTAACAAAAACTGGTAAATTATCTCTATATCCGTTTTACATATCCGAGCAGCCAAAACTATGAAAATAATAAAATTATTGTTAATGTCTGAAGAATCTGAAATTACAGACGATTCTGAAGAAGAAATCATAGATGACAACTATGACCCAGAAATTATAGACAACCCCATAAAAGAATTATCAGAAAAAGAAACAATAAATCATTACTGCTTAATAAAAGACTGTAACAGATTACTTTACGACCAAAACAAACATCATGGTAAAACTTACTTTTGTGATCGTTGTCTTTATGGATTTACAGGAGAAAAATTACTTGAAAAACATGAAGAAGACTGCAACGGTATTAATAAAAATTCCTGCCGAATCGAAATGCCAAAAAATGGATCAACTATAAAATTTAAAAATTATCATTAAAAAATGCCTGTACCTTTTGCAATTTATGCAGATTTTGAAAGTAAACTAGAAAAACATGTTACAACAATTGGAGATAAAACAGAAACTTCAAACATTCACAAAGCCTGCAGTTTTGAATACCAAGTTGTAAGATATGACAATGTATTGGGAAATAATGCAAAATACAGAGGTGAAGATGCTGTTGAAGCATTTATAAACTCTTTGGAATGTGAAATAAATAATCTTAATAACATATTTGCTCATCCAAAACCATTAATAATGACAGAACAAAACGAAATAGATTATAACGAAGCAACAAAGTGTTGGATATGTGAAAAAGAAATAGGTCGCAAATCTGGTAAAAACTGTAAAGTAAGAGATCATTGTCATTTCACCGGAGAATATAGAGGTGCAGCACATAAAAACTGCAACTTAAAATTAAAAATAAAACCGGGCAAAACAATTGTGCCAGTATTATTTCATGGTCTTAAAACTTATGATTCTCATCTTATAATACAAAAAATTCATAAAATGACTGGCAGCATAACTTGTATTCCAAACAACTCCGAAAAATATATTTCATTTGGAGTTGGACAGTTTAGATTTTTAGATACTTATCAATTTATGAATTCATCTTTGGCAAAATTAGTAAAAGATGCAGATGAATCCGATTTAAAAATCACTAAAAAACAATTTGGTGACAAAGCACATTTAATAATAAAAAAAGGTATTTATCCTTACGAATATGTAGACTGCATAGAAAAATTTGAAGATAAAGAATTACCATCTAAAGAAAATTTTTACAGCAGTATTGGAGATGCTCACATAACCGATGAAAATTATAAACTTGCCCAAACAATATGGAAAGAGTTTAACTGTAAAACTTTAGGAGATTATCATGATATATATTTGAAATCTGATGTAACTTTCCTGGCTGATATATTTCAAACTTTCAGAAAAACATGCATGGACGCATATAAACTTCACCCTTTACATTATTACACAGCACCAGGATTATCTTGGGATGCATTACTAAAACATTCAGAAATAGAATTAGAACTTTTAACAGATATTGATATGTACTTATTTTTAGAAAAAGGAATGAAAGGTGGAATTAGCATGGCTTCAGGAAGATATGCTAAAGCAAATAATCCTCTTGTTAGTGGTTACAAGCCAGACGAGCAAAATAATTTTATAATCTATTTAGATGCAAATAATCTTTACGGACATTCTATGGTTCAAGCACTTCCGTATTATGGATTTGTTTGGAAAAAGAGAAACAAGCGTGGTTGTTTCTCAAAACCAAAAACTGGTAAAGGACAAATACTAGAAGTCGATTTGGAATATCCAAAAGAACTTCATGATCTGCATAACGATTATCCACTTGCCCCTGAAAAATTAACAGTAAAAAAGAATGGTTATCTCAGCATCAAAACAATTTACTTGAAAACAACGTACTAACAGAACAGCTAGTTCAAAACTTAATGGATAAGAAAAAATATATTGTACATTACAAAAACCTAGAACTGTATTTATCTTTGGGAATGAAACTGAAAAAAGTGCACCGAGTAATAGAATTTAATGAAAAGGCTTGGATGAAATCTTACATAGATATGAATACAGAATTTAGAAAAAACTCTAAATCAGAATTTGAGAAAAACTTTTACAAACTTATGAATTTATCAGTATTTGGAAAAACAATGGAGAATCTCCGTAAAAGAACTGATATAAAACTAGTCCGAACTGATGGTTCTGAAAACAATAGAATAAGAAAAAAAGTATCTAAACCAAACTTAAACCGCCGTATAAAATTTTCAGATGAATTATCAGCTTTGCACGTAAACAAAACAAATCTAAAATTAAACAAACCGATTTTCGTTGGAATGACAGTTTTAGACTTATCAAAACATCAAATGTACGATTGGTATTACAACACATTGAAAAAAAGATATGGCAGCGATTGTAATTTATTATACACTGATACAGACAGTTTACTTGTCGATGTTAGAACTGAAGATGTTTACAAAGATATTAAGGAAATGAAAAGTGAGTTTGATTTGAGTGATTATCATAAAGATCATCCAATGCACGATGATACAAATAAAAAAGTATTAGGTAAAATGAAAGATGAATGTGCAGGAGTTGCCATATCCGAATATGTTGGTTTAAGGGCTAAATTATATGCAATCAAAAGAGCTGATGAAGAAAACATGGATGAGATTATAAATAAAATAAAAACTGAATGTCCCAATGTTAGCATAAACGAATATTTGAAAACAAACAACTTGCAAAATCCAGACTTAAGAAAAGAACTAGTAGATATTTTAAAAATAGATGAAGATAACAAAGATAAAATAAGTGGCTTGCAATCTAAAAAAGATTCTATTGCTGCAATAAATGAACAATCATCAAAAAAGCAAAGGGTGTACAAAAATATGTAGTTAAAAAACATATTAACTTTAAAAATTATAGAGATGTGCTGGATACCAGAAAAAAACAGAGTCATGAAATGATTATGTTTAGATCGATAAAACACCAACTTTATACTATAAAAGTAAACAAAATTACTTTGTCATCGTTTTATTCGAAAAGATATATTAGAGATGATGGCATCACGACTGATGCATATGGTCACTATAGAAATTTATGATTTGTTATTAAACATACTGTTAAGCTTGTTAAGCTTATAATCAGCTTAAATTTGCTAAAAATAAAACTTTTTGGCTCCATAGAAAAGTTTATATCATTTTTTGTTTTCACATCCTCATAACAATATTTTGTTCATATCAAATTTTTATACTATAAGAATACATCCGAGAAGATGGTATTACTACTGATGCACATGGTTTCTACAAAAACTTATGAATTTTGGTATCAGCAGGAACAATAAGTAGTTCTTCTTTGACAAATCCTCTCTGTGGCGCTGGTGCTTTCAAATAATAAACTCTTATACCTTGCGTCACCATATAACTTTCAATCTTGTGAATATCTACACTCCACATTGGATCAGTTGCTCTGCGTCTTCCACCTTCTTGTTCCCCGGGTTGATATAAATATCTTACACTTGCATTCATACAGATAGGATATCATCTTTTAATATTTTTGTTTCAACAGGAGGGGGCTTTTTTGTCTCCGCATTTATGGCTTTAACAACTTCTGGTAATCTCTTTACCCATTCTCTATTACGTTTTTGTGAATCTATTTCCTTAGCATACTGATAACCAAACAATCTCTCAGCTAATGTTCTGTTAAATCTTTCCACTATAGCTTGATCTCTGTGTATTTCTGTTCTACCTCGTCTGATATTTACTTTGTGTTTTGCCATCAACTGTGATACTGCACCCATAAATTCTCTGCCTGGATCCACTTGTAATAACTTTGGATATTTCAAATGCCGACTGTATATTTTCTCAAATGCTTTAGCAACTTCTTTGCTATCCTTGGAAGTCAGCGGCTCTGCTTCTTTGTATCTACTTGCAATATCAACCACAGTCAATGCATATTTATATGTCTTGCGTCCACGACCAATCCCAAAAGTATCATGCGGCAGAAATAACAAATCAGCTTGATGCATTCCATTCTTAGAAGAAACATCAAACCTGGGTCTAACTATTTTCTTTGGCGCAGGTAAATAAATCTGCCACACAGCTTGTTTCTTTAAAAATGCTAATGCCTTTTTTTCACTGACACCAGCCTCTTTTGCTAATTTTTTAACTGCTGTGTAACCTCTCCAAAATCCTTTTGGGCTGTAATAAATCTTTTCCATTTTTTTCTACTAAAGATTAAACTTTATATAACTATAAAGAAAAAATGGAAATCACAACTGCACAATTTGATGAACTGCTTGAAGAGCAAAATCAAAATAGCACAAAGAAATGGACAGACTTGGAAGTAAATAAAATATACACTATTACAGATACGAAAATAGTAGAAACTGAATATGGTCCATCCATGGTATTGACATTATTAGACAACGGTGAAGTATGGGCGCCTGGTCATCTCAAAGATAAATTAGAGAAGTGTGCTAAACCACCATATTATATGCGACCACTTGGATTGAAACCATGTAAGAACAACAAAAAAAATAGGTATCACGCATATGACTTAGTCTTTTCAAAGTAAACTTAGTCATTTCAAATCCAAAAAAGTCCAAAGTAATTATAGTTTTAAACTTTTTTTTTTATGAAATCAATTTGTACGCCACAAATCCAGTTGCAGCCATGCCCACCACAATAAACGTAATTTCTCTATTCTGTTGATCCGGAGATGGTGTATAAAAATCACTCAACTTGGGCTCCGGTTCTAAAAGCAAATGTTTACCAGTTGTGTAATAATACTGCTTCATAGCTTGGTCTACATCATCAAAAGTCTGCTCTGCATGATGCTCTTTTTGCAGTTGCTTATTAATAAAATCTAATCTCTCTGTTCTTTTTTTATTCCACTCCGCTTGTGCTGCGTTTAATTGTTCCACTGCTTTGTCATGCCTTTGTCTTTCCTCATCTGAATGACTTCCCATTTTTGAAAAGAAATAATTTGAACCGCTAAATGCCAATGCATTTGTTAATGCGCCACCTATCATCATTGCTACTGCACTTGCCATTTTTTTATATATATAATTTTTAAAATTATTTCATAATATCCGCAGGAATAATACCTTGCTTAATCAACATATCCTTTGTAGCCATTGCTAACATTATATCCACAGACAGCATCCCAACATCTACCATATTAAAATCCACTTTAGGGGCTGGTCTTTTTAGTAGTTTTCTGACAATTTCAGAATATCCAATAGTTAAAAGTGTTTCCACTCCAGCGTGATACATCATATTTACAATTTGTTTTCCGTCAATACTTGCTGCCATTTTTTTTTATATGATTATTTTTTTAAAATAAATTATTAAAAATCAAACGGGTCTTTTGGTGCAACATGAACAGGTTGCACAGCTACAGGTTGCGTAGCAGATTTTTTGTTATAAATATACAAACCCAACCCAACAATGCCTAATAAAACCAGACACGGTGGAATATAATTTTTGTATACGTTTATTTTGATTTCTGGTTCCTCTTCATCTATTGTTATTTTTGTTATTTGATTTGCAGCATCTTGCTTTGCAGCATTTTGATTTGTAACATCTTGAAGCAAACGCTTTGCCTTTCTTGCCGCTGCTCCATTATTTCCAGCTTCTATTCTTTTTGGATTTTTTACTTTTTGTTGTTCAACAGGTTGTGTAACAACAGGTATAACTTCACTCTCTTGGTTCTCCATTTATATTATCTGTATTTTTATTTTTATTAAAATCAATATGTCTAACAGTTGTCAGTATTGCTGTAAATGGTGCTAAGCACATTCCATACCTGTAATACAACTCACAACAAGCGCTTGTCAAAGCATGATTAATAAATGGGTCTTCCTCCAAATCTTCTATCAGCTTTGGTGGATTGGTTACATTAAAATATTTTGATACTCCCATCACATACAAGTTAATAAAAGAATTGCCTAAAGTTTTAGTCATGCTTGCCCCAAGCCTTGCTTCATATCTGCAGTAAAGTTTGTTAATTTCATCCGGTGGCATGCTATCTATGTTTGTGAGTTGTATGTCCTTACCCAAATATTGACGACTACCACCGCCAGCCACTATGGCTGATAATCTTTCTTTTTTTGTTTCTTGTTGCTTTGATTCATCTGGTTCCGTCTGTTCCGATATATTTTGTAATAGTTCTTCCGCATTCATTTTTATATTATTAATCTTATTTTTTATCTTGAAATAAATATAAAATACAAAACAACTAACTGCGATATTCATGCAACTAGTAATTGTTAGTATTGTTAATAGCATTGTTATTAACATTGCTATTTTTTCTATTAACATTATTAATTTGCTGCAAGCATTGCTATTAACATTGCTACTTTGCTATGAGCAATGCTATTAGCAATACTGTATTCATGGTCAGTATTGCTATTAACATTGCTACTTTGCTGTTAGTATTACTACTAGCAACAGTTGTAAAAAAATATATTTTGTAATAATAAAAAAAAATATTATATAAGAAAAAATGGATTTGAAAATAACAGACGGTGAGAATAGTGATTATAACAAAAATAAAACAGCACTGGATGTTATGACAAGAGATGACGTAAAATGTTGTATATGTGTTTCAGAAAGTGATTTTTTACAAACGTACGAAAAAGGTGCACAGGAAACGCCTGTAATTTCGTTGACAAAGGATGGCGTAGAATATTTTATATGTGAGCCAAGAGGGTATGTTTTACAAGCCCCGGAAAACATGAGTAGTGATGTTGTACCGATATTGGTTAGTGCATTGAGTGTATGGGTTATATGGGAGACTCTAGATTGTATTTTTAAAAAAATTATTCAACCCAAACACCAGTTGGTTGGTCAGTCCTCAATATCAACTTCGAATATTTAGTCTTAGCTAAAGCTTTTCTTATTCTGGTTCTCTCCTCCAACGTCGGAATAACATCATTTTCTCTCAAACAATTTTCATAACTATCTCTGTCCTTGGTGTAAAATATACACAACCATTTTGCTTGCTCTCTCAAATCTTTCAATACAGAATTATATCTCTGTGAAATGACCCACACTGATTGTTTGGCGTGGCGACCAGAGAATGCCAACTCTGATAACATATCTTTTTTCTTTGTTAATTCTTTTGTGGCTGAGCAATCGTCAATAATGTATAATGTGGGCTGGCCAGCATATTGTTTGAAAAATAAACGCAACAGTTCTTGTAACATTTCTTTACCGTTGCTCACGGGATTGACAATTATTATTTTTTTATCTTTAGGGTTTTTCACATCTCCTATCCAGGATCTATTTTTATAAGCCTCGTTCCACTCTATGGTTGGACACAATATAATTATATGTTTAAAAACTCCAACATACTCTTGTTCAAGTATGTCAAGAACAAACTCTGTTTTACCACAGCCTGTCTGACCACAAATAATGGCACTGTGTGAATATTTAGGATATTTTTGTTGCAAACTAGTATCCTGCTTCTTTGAATCTTCTATCTTCGAAATTGATTTGCGCATCTTGTATTATATATAGATAAATATTTAAAGTTTGATCTGCATCTGCTTTTTTATTTATTAATATCGTTATGCCTTCACTGCCGTTTTCTATTCTTCTTCCACTGCCGTGTAATAAATTGTCCTCACACGTTCTAAGGTCAAGCCACAAAGCATATGATTTTGTCAAATAAGTCTCAAGAGAAACACTGGTAAAGTTTAAGTCCCTCGCTGCTATTTCTGTCTCTTTGTTTCTGTTTGATGTCAAGGCAAAATATTTGTTGATTTCATCCCAATGTTGATATGCCCTCATGCCCTGACTATACAACTGATTTGGTACTCCCTCTATTGTCATTTCAACCTTTTCAATCTTTGGGTTGTAATAGGTTTCTGTGCTTGTTCTTTCTGGGTCTTCAAACAGCATTAAAATACCTTTCATGCTCCGTGCTGGTGTATTAATGTTGATGTTCAAAAGAGTATCAGATTTGTTTGCTATTATTTTTCTTTGTCGCAAAATACGATCATACATAAATGACATCTTACCACTGATTTGCTGTCTTATTTGTCTGGCTAATTCAACATCACCAACCATATCAAATTCCAAGCAGATATTTTTTATTACATAAGATGCATCAGCATCAGTGCTTTTGATAACTTTGTTATAATCGTTAAACGTTAATTCATATTCTAACCTATCACCAAGCCCCGCTTGATAAAATGGCATATGACTTTCTAACATTTCAAAGTCCAGTGGAATACAAAATCTATTTCCAAAAGCTGCTGATATAGCTTCATCTCCGGTGTCTGAGGAAGCATCTCCCGCACCAATTCTATGTTTTAGCATGTTTGATTTACCAATACCTTGGTAAGCTGTGTTTAATCGTTCAGTAGGGCTTTTCCATAAATCTACATAACAATGATATATATCACTGTCATCTATTGACATGACTTCGATGCCACTTATTCTGATTGTCATTTTTTTCACAATTGTTCTACCCAGATTCTGGAATAGAGTAGCGTTGGCGTCTGTTCTGCTTTTAAGTTCTATTTCAAAGGCAAGACGAGCAGTACGTGGAACTATTACATCATTAGTACTTAGATTGGGAAATCTCACAAGCAGTTGCTGGTTTTGGTCTATTGTTGATGGATTATTAGTTATAACTACACCTGTGCGGATGCCTTTAGCACCATGAGGCTCTCTTAGTTTTCTATGAGGGATGAGTTTGTTTCCGTAAGCCGACATTGTTTTTATTTTTTAAATATATTTTTTAAAATTAAATAAAATAAACAATGGCTGAGGGTGGATTTGAAAATCCTATGTTTAATGTTGAAGATATTGAAGATATGCCTGAAGAAGACTTGGATAAATTACTTGAAGACAAATTTATACAACCTGACCCAGAATTCCAGAGACAAATTGTAAATGAAAATAACTATATTGATCAGCTTCAAGGGGAAGATAAAACAGAAGAACAGCTTACACAAAAAAAGTGGTTAGTAGATCAATTTTTTACTGAAGTTAATGCTGAAATCAGCGGAATTGATTATAAAAATGATTTTAGAGTGGTTGAGGACAAAATCGGTAGAACAATGTTATATGCAGTTCGGTTGGGGACGGATGATGTTCCACTTACCTATTATAAGGGAAATAATTTAGAAAAACCAATGAAGTTTTATAAGCTGGACACTTTAATTGACAAATATGGTATTGATTTTATCAGAGATACTTTAAAAAATTATAATTTATTAGTTCCACGTGAAAGAATAGCTCGGGGTAGAGCAGAATTTGCAACCTTGACAAAAATAAAAAAGACCCTCACAAAAGCAGGAGAAGATATATCATTGCAAACTTTTTCAACAACTGAAGATGTACAAAATACAGCAGATGATGTAAATATAATTGAGAGTAATTTGAGTAATATAATAGATGAAACTCATCCTAAAACTGCTGTTTACACTGCGAGAGATACGAGGTTTAGATAAGGTATTGCAAAGCTTTCGTGGAGAACTTACTAATAATCTCTCAAAGCTCACTGAGCTTGATAAAGATATAGCAAAAGAAAAACAAAAATTAGAACAAGTTAGCACCCCCGGGCAGAAGGATGAGTTTCAACAAGAGCGCATACGTGACAAAATAAAAAATTTAGAAGATGAAAGAAGTGCGCGACTTGAAGCGGCGAGTGAAAACAAAGAAGCATTACGCAGTCAAATAAACAGGATAAAAGAAACTATAAATAAGGTGTTAAAAGAAGACACAACATTGGGTGAGAGAATCAAAACCTTGTTTAGGGAGCAAGGTATTACTATTGTTAGTATTTTGACTGCCTTTGGTATGATTATTGGGGTATTAGTTGAGACCATTATTCCTACAACAGGAGGAGGGACTGCACCTGTTCCAACTCCAAAGCCTGATCCATCAAGTGTAAAAGACTGGATAAAAAAACAACTATTTAATATTGGTAAACTTCTTGCCAACCTAGCTGGTAAAGCTGCTGCAGCACTTCCAGGAGTTATTGGTGCAATAGTATCATGGCTTTTATCTGCAACAGGTAATGTTATTAATTGGCTTGGTAACAATCTATGGGCTTTGCTTGTGTTTGTTTCCGGGTTGTTGTATGTGGCAGCCAAAGAGTGGTTCAGTAAATCTCGTAAATAAGTAATGCAGCAAGACCTATTACTATAGTACCAACAATTATAGTTGTTTTGTTATCTTCGTGTTCAATCGCTATTTTTTGTATTTCTGGTGGGTTATGCTCCACAGTTTTATGTATTGATTTATCAGAATGTTCCGGTAAACATTTCTTTGTCGTTGTGCCTATAAAAGGTTGAATATTTTTTGGTGGCACTGGTTTTACATTTACATCATTATTCAATCCTAATGCTTGTGCATCGGTTGCTATTACAATTTCATTATTGTAGTCTTGTATTATTCCGATTCTTAATTCCATGTCAATCAGAGACATGTACAATCCACTTCCATAGACAAAATTTACTTTACTTCTTGCATATTTTAAGGTGTTTTCATATCTTGAAATTTGACTGGGCAAGTCAATGGGGCTATTTATTGCGTCCTCTACATTTGCCAGAAATTGTTTTTGAGCATCAAATGCCGTTCCAGTTCCAAGTATATCTGTTCTTGTTTGTGAGTGTGAGCCAAGGATTGCCCAGCAGTATGTTCTTATGCTGTCATTGATTCTTTCTACTCCAGCTCTTGTAAATCCCGCAGAATTATCTAGTATAAAAGTAGACCAGCTGTTGTCAGCCTCAGATCCTTGGGCGATGTAATCAATGTGATATGTTTTATCACTCTCATAGACTGTAAATCTCATCGTTTTGTTGTCGTATACAGTATTTACCAAAGGATGATAACCAATATTTGTCCAGTAATTATAAATTGTTCCTAGACCATTATTATAGCTTTGTTTCTGTCTCCAGTCTAAATATAAGTCAACATTAAACTCCTTGCATATTCTCTCGTATGCGTTTCGGTTATATGTGTTATTAAACGCATTCCAATTTGAGTCTTGCGGCATTGCTACACTCATCTCAAATAATATTCTTCTGACTTGGTAGTAGACATGAAATCGAAATAACGAACCAACCAAAGTATCAGCTTTTAGATGATTGTTGAAATCAATGCCACATCCAGTTGTCGCACACCAAATAGCAAAGTTTAACTGGTTTTGCCAAAATAACATCCAATCTGTTCCCCAGCGTTGAACTATAGCATCTGATTTGACGTATGGAAGTTTGTATTTTTCAAAGACATTGGAAAATGATGCTTTAAAGTCTTTACCGTCTGATGTTATGACTATGTTTTGATTTATTATATCTATTACTTTCTTGCTAAAAGTATTTAAATATTGAGCATCTGGGTTATATTTGAATTCTTTAGAAATCATTTTTATTTGTGTTTTTATATATATATATTAAAAAAAATGTTTCATACAATTTAAAACATAGACAACTCTATTAATTTACAACAGTATATCGATAATAGAGATGGAACTAAGCGCGCCGGATTAAAAAGTTTTACATACACTATTGGTTGGTATAATATTATTCATGAAACCGCAAAGACAAGAAACCCAGACAAAATAGAACATTTTTCAAGTGGACTCTATAACATTCCATACTTAGCAAAAAAGTTTAAAAAGCTAAATGAAAATATTATCCTGGACAGTATTGAGCAAATTGGCAGAGCCATTATAGATACGTCAATAGGGACACGAATGTCAAGCGGTCTTTCAAAAATGCTGGGATTCAAGGACAGAAAATGGTTGACAGGTACTACTTTAGGAGATTACCCAATGGATTTAGCTCCTTATAAATAGCTATATGTTCATCTGAAACAAGTTAATACAAGTAGTAATTATTTCAATGGTGCACCAAGCACTATTATAGGTGTTGTACCTGTGGTAAATAAGTAGTATGGAGATATTGTATATACAAGTTTTTATCCTGAATATCACTGTCTAATGAATGGTGCAATTACTGAATTGAAAATAGAAGTTAGAGATGAGTATGGCAACAAAATAGATAATCACGGTTTGCATATGAGTTGTGTTTTAGAAATTATTTAAAAAATATATTTTTATAAAAAAAAAATGAGTATATTTGGACCACCAAGCCCTACAAAAACAGAAGACTTAGAGGCTTTGATAAATAATGTTAAAGATTTATATAGACGAATTGTGCCTTTTGTTAGCCAGTTTAATAATTTGAGAGATAGAGTTGATAATCTTAAATATGGAATTATAACAATATTTGCAGAGGCTAAGGGCCCACTTGTGTTGAATAGAATACTCTCATTTGGTAACGGCGGGGCAGAATCAAATGTGGGGCATGTGATGACACGTCGTGGTCGTATTATGGGAATAGGTTTAGCATGTGAACGATTAGTTGGTGACGTATCTGTAATTGTTTCTGTCAATGGTGTTGAACAACCAAATTATGGCATAACGCTTCACATCATTCCACGCAATCATGATAACTTTGATAAACCTTTAGAGATTGGTGCTGGTTCTGTTGTTAACTTTGTATGCAAGGTTGCTAACGCTACAGCTGTAAATACGGTGGCATCATTATTAATTGAATTAATTTAATTTTTTATTTATTAATAAAAAATGAAGCAACCAACGGCACCAAGTTTATATCCTGAGTTGCCAGTGGAAGACGGACAAAATTATAGATTACAAAAAATGTCAGAGATTGAAAAAAGTTAATTACAGAACGAGATATACGTCAGTCTCTTTATAAAAAATATAAACGTGGTATTAATATTACAGATGGAATTGACACTACCTTGATATCTGCAGGTGTTATTATGGCTGGGATTGGATTTGTTATTCCAGTTTTGTTACCTTTAGAAATAGCAGCAATAGTATGTGGAGCTACAGGTGTTTGTGTTAATTTTATCAGACGCAAGCTTAATGTAAAAGCTCAAAAACATCATAAAATAAAAACTTTGGCAGAGGCTAAGTTAAATAGTATAAAGCAGTTAATATCAAAAGCGTTGAGTGATGCACAAATATCTGATCAAGAGTTTAAGATGATTTTAGATGAGTTAGATAAATATTATAGTTTAAAAGAAGACACTAAACAAAAAAAGGCTAAAATAAGTGAAGCTAAAAAAAAAGAACTAGTAGAGCAGGGAAGAAAAGAAGCAATGGCAACATTACAAAAAAGTCTAAAAAGTGTGTAATAAATTGTTTTAGTAATGTGTATGAGTACGATCCACCACCTTTGTATTCAAGGTCGGAAAATTGTTGATTTGAATGTAATTTTAATAACAAATCAACAAATTTGTTTTGTATTAAATAAACATTTTATAATTTTGATAACTTATAAAAAAAATTAAACTTGCAATCTTCACTACCCCTGTTTTAAAAAAGTTTTAATAAATCAAGTAAAATCACCATTTCATGGTGATTTACTTATATATATGTATTTTGGGTGTTTCTGGCTTAAACTCGAGCAGAGCGAGAGCTTTGAGTCAGAACACCCAAAATACATATATATTCTGACTTTACACGGTCTATTATATCAAAAAGAATTAAACAGTAAATGCAGATACGTATACACATTGTAATATATAGTATCCCACGATTCTGGCTATATCTATGATAACTAGTAATATAAATAGAACCAAATCACCGTAACGTGGCAACTTAAGGTCAAATTACTTATAATAGATAAACTCGGAATTCCCATTCTAAGTATACACACCGTTGTGGTATTTTAGGCATGTGCGATAGGCTATTTCAAAATACACCATTGCAGAAGGGTATGTCTAAAAATAGCTCATACATTGACCGCTTATAACGTGTTTAAAAGCTTTGTTATCTATATATCAATTAACATGCCGCCAGTTGTCATATCCATTTCAACCAGATACCTCCGACAAACAACAGCACGTGTATAAAGCACGTGCAACTATGTTATATAAACTATTGTCAATATACTCCGACATCAACAATTGGGCGGAGATATCTAAGTACTGGCGACATGTCAATTCAATGTGTAAATGTAATTGTATTGCTGTTGTTATGTTATGTTTCTCAAGGTAGTGTAAATGTAAATAAAGGTTAATGAATAAAGGTACCTGGTTGAACGGGGTAGACGGAAAAGGGGAATAGCTGGGTCGCCCTTCGTCATCAGCTTAATTAAATATTTATGAAAATACGCGTTAGTAAAATAACTTTCACGAATAAAGGAGGTAGATTTGAAAAAAATGGTGGAAAGTTGGAAAGCTCATTTGACCGAAACACATTTATTAATTGTTACAATGAACAGACGTTTAGTATTTAAAGAGATGAAGGAGTTCTTCCCACTTTCAAGCCAAACGTCACGTTTACATTTATAAGCTCATATTGTGTTTATAAGAAATATCATTTCATGGTAATAACTGTATGTTAAATTTTGTTTTACAAACAGCAAATGTATATCGTTTAGACGTTCATAACAGTTAGGAAGACAGCAAACCATACTAATTGAAACAATGTGTTTCCACCTGAGCTCACGTTTGAATAAAGCCAATAGTTCGGATGCCGTAGCATCTTTCCTCGATCTTCATCTCTCGATTTCAAATAATTACATACATACTAAAATCTATGATAAGAGAGATGACTAACTTTGACATCGTTTACTATTCTCATTTAGATGGGGACTATAAGAATCTTTCTTGGGTATCCGGTGAATTCCAACCCGAGGTATAAGTGTTTTATCGGAACCGAGGCTCTGCCGAGGTTCCGATTAAAACACTTATACCGAGGGTTGGAATTCCCTATCTGAACCGAATACCGACGATATATTATTTTTCTTGCATATCAGACACATGTTGTGCGTTGACGCCGCCAGCTACTAACATTTTGCATGTTTTCCTGCATACCGGATGTTGGTTGCGCGTGAATTTTATCTCGACCCTAGGGTGAGATGGAAATTTCTTGCATACCGGACAAGGATATCCGTCATTTTACCGGTGCTAGATATTTCCATCTCACACTAGGGTCGAGATAAAATTCACTGGCGCCAACATCCGGTACGACGGAAAACATGCAAAACGTTAGTAGCTGGCTCTGATATGCAAGAAAAAGAATCTATCATGGGTATTCGGTTCAGATAGTGAATTCCAACCCTCGGTATAAGTGTTTTAATCGGAACCTCGGCAGAGCCTCGGTTCCGATAAAAACACGTATACCTCGTGTTGGAATTCCCTGTCTTCACCGGATACCCATGAAAGATTCTTATAATCTAGCACCGGTAAAATGACGGATATCCTTGTCCAGTATGCAAGAATTATATCTCCCATCACATTCGTTTTGTCAGGACGTGTAATGTTAAGGACTTTAATAATGATCGCCAAAATCAAGTTATTACAAGTAAACGTCTTCAGCAAGGTTTTCGTTATCACAAACTAAGTCGATCTTTCTCAAAGTTATATCGCTGCAACGAAAACCTACTGAAAGCATTTCTGCGACTAGGATTAGCACAACCTTTATTCTACGGAGATGTGTATAAAATTCGGAAATTTAAGCTTAAGGGTCTGGCGGATTTCCTGACCATTTTACAAAATTAGTCAGGAAATTCGTCATAATAGGTATAACCATTAGTATTGCAACGCCCTTCAGGATTTATTATTGACCCCTATACAGTCAATCACTACGCTTTATTTTTCTCTTTTGCGATGACCGGACAACCTTCAGGGACTCTATGACTACATCTTCTAAAACCGGGGGAGGTTGATGCATGCACTTTCGACCCTCAGGTTTTCTGGTCGTGCCCTAGATTGGGGTTCTCTTTGGCTGCAACTGGTTGTTGTTCAGGACAATTCTGGATACATCCTGAGGTGCTTCTAATTATGTTATTTATTAATTATATATATATTTTTACAAAATAGACGTGTATCGTACGCTAATTTCTCTGGATGAAGACTTTATTGTTAGAGATATAGATTTTGATGGGATATTCTTTTATTTACACTGTCTTGTCAATTTGGGCGCTGAAAACAGGATAATATCGAGGTTGTGTACACATAAAATCGATTTAAGCTAACCAGTGGACCATATCGCCTACTGACCGTTTCAAGTCAGTAACGCTGTCTTCACCACTCTTTATTGGTATATGTTTTTTAATGTGCTCTTTATTTGTGGTGCAGTGCGGACCTACGGTGCCATTGCGTTATGGCTGCTGTGGTTTCTGTAGGATATGTTTCTAAAGTTTGAAAATTTTGTTTGGAAATCAATCTGAATTTCGTCATAGGTATTAAACTTTCTTGTTAAATACTTTTTAAATTATCAAACATGATTATAAGATAATAAAAAAAACGCCGCACTTATCAGGACTTTCTGCCCCCCCCCCACCCCTCCCCCCCCCCCCACCCACACACACACACCTCACCCTCGCCCATCCGCATACAACCATAATAAAGCATGGTTGACAGGGGTGGGGTTCATGCGTTTTTTCTATTTAAGATCGCATGCAGGAGGGATTTTATTAATTAACGACTTTTAACATAAATAACAACCTTTTATTTTTACAGGAAATAATAATCGGTATGATATAAGGCCTAAATTATTAGAATATTAAGGTACTCGTATTATTACCGTTTTTAGAAACGTCTTGATTGAATTGAATTAAACACATTTAGCTGCTAATGTTTATAAAGCCCCTATTCCGCCATTAAAAGGCACATTTTACAACAGATGTACAACGTTTCTAAACCTACTGACGACGAGGTAGATATATATCTTACATATGTTGAGAATCCAAACTCTTTAGACACAATATAACCCGATTTAACCAGCCAGGCAAAACCTCAAAAATGGTGTTTGGAATTAAGAGTAACCAACTCATAATTCATTTTAAGCATAGCCAACTACATGTATTCTAAGAAACCTTGAATGAACTTATACTTTTAATCGGCATTATATACATTATAATATGACCTGAAACTACTGGACAGAGTTTTGATAAACGATTTTGTAGTGTATGTTTGCCGTTATCTGGCGGTTTAGTTTCTTTAACGCCGTCCATGGCCGAGTGGTTAGTATCTCTGACTTGAAATCACTTGCCCCTCACTGCTGTTGGTTCGATCCCTCATGGGCCTAGGAATCTTTATGTGTGGAAGATATCCAGCTGTCTTGCGGAAGGTCGGTGGTTCTACCCAGGTTCCCGTCCGTACACGGAAATTGCTCGGAATGGCACTTGGGTTCTTCTTCCACCAATGGAAGCTGGAAAAGTCGCCATATGACCTTAGCTGTTGGTGCGACTGTAAAAACCAATTCAATTTAACGCGTTAAGCTCTATTAAGCATCGTAAATGATGTAGATTCAATTATGATATGTCGATTAAACACAGCATTCGTCCATGTTGTTAATAAAGTGTAAGAAGTAGTTTTAACGGTACCAAATAAATCATTTGAAAAAAAAAAAAATAACAAAAGACCCCCAATTACAACATAGACTCATCCATAGAATTCCGGGAACTATCTATTAAAACAACTAACATTCTAGATAATAATATGTGCAGCCTTTGCAATAGTTTACCAGACACCATCCAATGTTGTTTTTTTGGAATTGTGAAGTAGCAAAACAGTATTGGTCAGACCTTGCAGATAGCAGATAGCTGTAATAGAAATTTGACAATATCTCCAGAAACTGATATTCTATTTGGAAATAGTAAACTGGAGCGAAATACTCCTGCAGGTAAAACTTTTATATATCAACAAAACACAACACTATTAGATACCTTAAAAAAACAAACATAATAAATACTTATGCAAAGAAGAAAGTAGATATCATATAACAAATAAAAGTAGAACAAAGTGAAGACATATGGAGTCGATATATAAACATTGGTGAAATAGGAATACGGATAGAGACGTGTGCGTGTGTGGGTGCGTTTGTGGGTGCGTGTGTGCATGTGTGTGTGAAGTGTGGGCGCGTGTGTGCGTGTGTGGGTGCGTGTGTGGGTGCTGTGTGGGTGCGTGTATGGATGCCAATCTTAAAAATCTGTTTGACACTACAAACACAATGTCATGCTATTAAATAGAAATCCGTTATTGTCTATGCATGGCATACACATTAAATAAGTAAAACAAATCGCTGAGAGACACATTTAATATAATTTGCCTTCTTACCAGAACGCCTAACGATCACCTTTACATAGCAACGGGTCATTTCTCGTGTTAGCGGGAATCCATGCGATGCCATGTACTTCATATATGTGACTAGGGCATTCTCCTCTTCGTCGTTAAGCATACATTTAGGTCCAGTAACAGAACTTCGATCGTCTTGTCTGACATGATCGGAAACGGTCATCCTCGGGACAGAATATTCCCTAGCTGCTTGGGCAATTGTCAGTCTATGCGCGTTAACAGATACGACAGCTTGCCGCAGCTGATCAATTCCATACTTTTTAGGCATTTCTGAGAGAAAAAAGCAAAGAAAAAAAAACATAAGTAAGTGTGTAAGTTCACATTACTCTTTTTTTCTTTCTCAAACATAGCTTGGAAATGTATATGCATTGAACAAATTGTGATCCGATTTTACAACTATCCATTAACTTTTGTCTTTAATTTAAAACTTTAGTATAACTGCCATAACACGAATTTTCAATAGTCTGTAAACCTTGAAATTGTTATAATATTTAAAATATAAACACTTCAAAGATTTCTCAGTATACTCAAGACTGTAACCGCGTGAAATGTTACCGTAGACAAGGGTAAGTAACCACGTTCCAATTTTTATTGATTTTTTGTACTCGTTGTCTCCCTTAATTTTAAAAAAAAATGAGCGTGACCTCTCCTCGGCGTTTCATTTTGGAAATAAACTTGTACGTTCATAAAATCATGATTTGTATTTAAAAAAATGTGTGATCGATCGTATTTATGAAATTGATAACATTTTTCATTTCAAAATTTAATGATCAAGGAGTGTTTTATGTTCGTCGTCTGCTTTATGTACATGTACACTGGGCATCTACCTTTGACTCGCAATATTTTTCACAACGTTACTGGGCATGCGCATTTTGCACGCGCTTTTCCCCGCGGAAGTAAACAGTTTATATGGGTCATTCATATGGTTAAAGTTTTGTTTGGAAGTGTATATTTACCTTTCAAAAGTAGTTCATCTGTTGTTGGTCGTCATTTGAAAGCTTCTAGTGATTGGAACAAGATCGGATGAAAAGTATTCGCGAAATCGAGCGTTTTATCGATAATGACGAAATCTGATGAATGACGAAATCTTATTTTTATTCTTGGTAACAAGTGTCACGTGACCGTTGCTATATATAGCGTAAATAGGCTCGGTCTATGACGCTGATTGCACCAGTTATCGTCATCCTCAAATAAACGCCGACAAACTGGCCTTTGAGACACCGAAAAATTTCGTATTTACTTACATTTAATACAGTAGCATATATGAAGTCTTTCACAGATAAGTATCTTCGAAAGGAATATGTATAGCCGATGTTAACAAAGTTTGTCAACAGTACCATTGGACGTAATTGTGTATGACTTTGAAGTAACGTACGGCACGTACGCAGACATATAATAAATTGTCCGATAAACATCTATATCTTTGGAATGGATTCTTCAATGTTAGTGAAATTGTTCAGTTTGATTCATGTAGGTATTAGACATTTAATTTGAAAAATGGATTGAGGTACATGATCAACTGAAAATGTTATGATAACTATGGCAACAGTGTGTAGCGCCAATCAACACACATTTTAGCAGCAACGTCGGTTTTCACGTCAAATTGGCGTGGCTCCTAGACTGTTTTGTGCAGACATATTTCCAACCATAGTGTTTGTTTTCTTTTCCGTAAAATATAATATTTGCACACGTGTAAAAATGTTTTTTTGAACTTATGACGATGACCTTAATACATGTAAATTACTCATGGGTTGCATCCTCGTTATGTTAATTACCTGCCCGGTCCCCTGTAAAAACAAAAATTGTTATAACAAACAATAAACGTATTGTTAAATTTCTGTTTTGTCGTCTTCTTCGTACGTTATTGCACGCAAGTGGTTCCAATACAAATAAGATACAAACTATTAAACAAACATTTTTATTATTTGCCATAAATTGAATTTCATTTACTTCATCAAGATGTCAAATCAGTAAATGTCAAAATGAATGAATGTGAATGAACAAAATAAAGATCGAATTTAATGACTGACTGACTGACCGAATGAATTAATGGATAAATTAATTAACAAACGAACAAATGAATGAGTTAACAATTAATTCACCAATAAATTAATAATGAATGAATGTGAATGAATAAATAAATATCGAATGTAATGACTGACTGACTGACTGACTGACTGACTGACTGGCTGTCTGACTTGCTGAACGAATGAATTAATTAGTTAACGAACGAACGAATGAATGAGTTAACAATTAATTCACCAATAAATTAATTAATAATAATTATTCAAGCATGGATTCATAAATGAAACGGCATTGCCACAAATTAATGAGCACCGTTACGTACGCCAACAGATGATTAAATGCCGTGATATCAATTAAAAGTGGATACTTTTTAGTGTTTAATTTTGAGTGGTGTTAAATGATTTTGCAATTTGATTATGGAAGTCCCATTCTGATTATGTTATATTCATATATACAAACGAAAGTGTTCCATCACGAGAGCCGATGCAACCTCGGGTTCATGACATGACGTATTGCGTTATATACACGCTCGCGGCTGTGATTGCCGTAAGCATTGTCGTGACTATGAACATCACTCCTCGTCATACTGGTAAGGCATGCAGAAATGGCAATACCAGAAGACACTTTCATCTTGCAGGCTCTCATGTAAGATATTCCTTTCCTGTTCTGATAGACAGTCCTCATGAAACCATCCTGTTCCCGACAAACACAATGGGTCGTCACAACCGTACCACTTGATCCCGTTTCCATCATCGGTTACTCGTCAGCGGATATGGCAAACACCACAGGTGTACATTCTGTGTGCCAACCTTCCCTGCTTCTGACCTTCCGTTTCTATCGTTGAGTCCGTCTCTTCAGTAACTTTCTTCTCGTGCACTTCTCCTTCTGTTGCATTCTCCACATTGTTTCTTCCCTTGTCATTTCTTTTATGTTTTTGCTTAAGTTCTTTTTCCCTCTTCCGTTCTTCTTGTTTCTCGTTTCTTTCCTTCTTTTTGATGTCTTTTCTTTTTGCCTCCTCTTTGTTTTCCTCCTGCTTTATTTCTCTTTGTAATTTCCTCTCTTCTTGATCTTGCTTCTTCTTCTGTTCCGTTCTTTCCTTCTCCTGTAAAATCTCCAGCATCTTCTCTCCGCTCAAGACCCGCCCTTCTGTTACAATCTTTCTTTTTTTCACTTGACTTGGTCTTCCAGGAGGGGGTAGTAGCAAGTCTGCCAGTGACTCTGGTATAAGACCCTGTTGGACCAGTGGGTTTGTGAGGAATGATCCACATGTTTCGCAGGTGACGGCACGTTGGTCGGACACGATAGTATCTGCAGTTGCTGGTTCAGTGTCGGGTGGCGGAAACAATGCAGGAACAATTTGCGACTGGTCTATGGCAGACCTGTCCACAGGATATGTCCCTGCCATTCTGAATGCTTCTTTAATAGAAGCCGGTGTAGCCTGGTCAATTGCGTAGTTTAAGACTACCGGGAACTTGGCTTTGCCAATCACCATGTTTTGACTGGCAAATCCCAGCTTATTTGCCATGACTGCAAATCTTTCCTTGAGCGGGCCAATGATCCTGACGTCAAGCGGCTGCAATGTATGCGTGGTGTGGGCAGGTAGACCGACAAGTATTATGCGCTCTGCTCTGGCTGCTTCTACCACCTGTAGGCTGATATGGGAGTCATGGTTGTCCATTACTAGGATTACTGGGCGGTCATTGCCACAGTTAGGCACGAATAAGTTCTGGAACCACTGGATAAACAGCTCAGTGTCCATATACCCGGACTCGCTTGTAGCATATGCCCACTGGTTTGGCACGCCATCCCGATACTGACGATGAGGCAGGGAGCCTTTGAAAATGACCATAGTCGGTAAAAAACGACCCTCTGCAGACACGCATAAGTGAGCTGTTACATGCTGGTAAGTATGCTTTCTCTTCACCCCCATCACCTTCTGCCTACTTGCTTCCTTTCCGGACCAACCAGTTTCATCGCAATTGAATATCTGTAAAATAGGAAATGTTATATGATATAATGTATTGTGTTTAACTACAACATATCAAATTAGTTTTACTTAACTTTATATATGAGGACACTGGATTTATTGAATATAATTGAATAATGCAATACGCTTATCATAGACCAGAAAGTAGCATATCATTCGCAGTAATACTGAGAATAAACCGAAGGTTAACTGCATACTACATAGTTACGTTTAGTAATTCTAGCCAAATCAGATATGTAAGCAAATTTGTCCAGAATGAATAAATCGTCGTGGTAAACTTCTGTAAATTGTTAAACAACAACAAAAAACAACAACATATAAATGAATCCGTAACATGTTCAAATAATTCAGTCATTTCAACACTGATATTCCTTTACATATTTATAAAATATTCTTTAAACATTTAATAAAACTCAAAAGAAGATGGATGTTTTTTTTGTGTGTTTTTTTCTGTTTTGTTTTTAACAGTTTCGTTCACTGGTAAACATACTTGAGCGGGTTTGTCTTGTAAACCATTTTCCTCGACAACGTCGGCGAAGAAATCGAAGTATTTGTTGATAACATTTATGTTCGACATCCGCGATCTCGACTTGTCTTGGTTTTCTGGCTTTTTTTCAGAAAGTTCGGGGTGACGGGCCAGCAGCTTCTTAAACCAGGTGTGACTGGGTCCGCGCTCCATGTTAAACAGTGTAACTCGACCTAAAACAATTATATCAGTGCATGTTTTAAAGGGACACCAGGCATCTTCATGTTTTATCAAGCATTCAAATCAGCATCTCGATTTATTATATCAGCATTTACTTAATCTGCTGTTAAGTTTTCATTTGTTCTAATTCTGCCACTGGTTTTAATGTTTTGGTTCAATTTTATACTGTAATATTCAATAATTATTTGCCTTATACTATATATTTATAATTAGAATCAATGACTGAACAAATGCAATTGATGAAGAAAAAGTGTGTGTGTGGGTTTTTTTAAAGTCAAGATTGCCGTCAGCCCCTTTAATTAAAAAGAACATTTAAAGAGCGTGTTTGACGAGTTCATAAACACTTATTGGTTATTCGTAGCTTGTTCACACACACTCATTAGTTTGTTCATAACCACTCATTCGCACCACTCGCCCCCTGCATGTGGATCCTATTATGTTGTCAGAGGTGGATCGATGGCGACATTAACTGGACACTTCATTGGAGTGGCTCAAAATAAGGGCTAATACGAAAATATAAATGTGTTTCTGTTAATCTGACCGACCATGCCCAATTTCATTATTGGATTAAAATGATGTTTTCTTAATTTTATTGGATTATATAAAAGTGTGTGAATTAACAGATGGCATGAGGTGTATATTACTGGTTCTACCTAGAAGAAAAGTGGGTGGTCTGCCTCCACTAAAAAACAAACAAACAGATACATGTATATATATAACCCCACATATGTTGAAAATGACTTGCACCATATAAACAATACAGGATGAGGATGCGCATATTAAATGGACATGAATCAATCTTCTTTTTCTTTAAACTCCAAAATGTTATAACTTATAATTTAAATATATGCAAGCGGGTGTAAAGTGAAAATCAATTTTTGATTAATCAATCGAGGTGCTAATTTTAATGCTTGATAAATACTTCAAAATGCTGTGTGTCCCTTTAATAAATAAAAACAATTATTGTATGATGCAATTTAATTTTTTATGTAATACCCTTTGGGATGTTTTGATGTAAATATTTGAAATAAAATGTTTTAAATCAAATAAATAACTTTGATATCTGACTTGTTACATATTTTGTACTTAGTCATGAAAGATAATATTTAAGAAGTTAATATGTACCTTAAATGTTTATTGTTTACCATTGAATGGTGAGGCTGCATATGGTGTTAGCCATCTGTGCATCTATATCCTTTGTTTCGAAACTTTACATGATCTTTATCTTTGATGTCTAGAGGAGCATATCGATTTTTGCATCAAAATAAACGTTATTTATGAATATATATTCTTGCATTGTACAATTTTCCACGGATTGTTTTCAGTGCGGTCATTCGTGTCCCATGAACATATTGAGTAACTGTTATGGAGATGTTCGGTTGCCCTTTTTATATTTGTATACATTCTCATTTTCACCTCTCACCGCTGCGGGTTCAATTCCCACTGGGAGCTCAACTTGTAGGTGAGAAAGTGTCGATTCTTACGGATTGCAGGAAGTATACAGTACTGGTTCTACCCAGGAAATATGGCCTAAAATGTGCTATAATGACATAAAACACCATTCAACTTTAAAAATATAAAGTAAAAAAAATGGCTTTCTTTACTTTCCTTCGATGCTATCAGCCAGTGTTTCTATCTGATAAAAAAATCATCTTAGGTTTCAACTATTTAAACTAATACAAGTAAGATCCCCTCAAACCCTTTTATGTGTGGGTGATATATTCCACGGTTGATTCATAATATTAGCATGGGACAGCTACAGTACATATGACAGTGCTGAGTGCAGTTGCGGATGAACTGAAATGAATGTTTAACGGCTCATCAACACAGTACAGGTTATTTAGAGCCCCCTCAGAGAGAGGGGAAGGATACATATAGGAATCCGGGAACCGTGCCCTACTTTTATTATCGAATAGATTCCTATGGTTCCTAAGAGCTTTCAAAACAAGACTTTCATGATTTTAGTTGGGGTGGGAAGGAGATGGGGCGCATCCTTTTAAATCTCAGCTCAGATGCCCTCCCCCTCCTTCTCTCCACCCCAACTCCCATCTTGAACAGTAGCGATTGTTACGTACACTTTCCACATATGAGAGAGTGCCCAATACTACCCGCTCCATCTAATACGCGCCTGCAGTTCTTGCGAGGACAGTTGAGTCAAAATTACAGTTGAGTCAAACAACTCGTATTTTCGCGTACTTTTGATAAAGAAATAACATGCTTATCGTGACATGCAGCAAAATTCATGTAATATGTGAGCTAAAACAACAATTCAAGTATCTCCTCGTATTTTATTTAACAAAAAACACACGATTGTTGTCATTTTAAGGATATTCAACATTTTGAATTGGGCAGAGCCCTTCCTGTGAAACTGAAAATTCATTTTGGCTGATTTTATGAAATTAATGATAATAACGCAACAAATTCATTTCCATTATACAAAACATATATATAAGAGCAAATAAAGAATAAAAAAAGTGTTCTAAATTTTTTATCATTTATGTATAATCTGACATTAAAATATACCATTTTTTGTGCATCCGCCTAGAAATATCCACAACCTTAAACTAAAAACAAATAACATCCATATAGTCCTCTCAGTCTTATCAAGGGCAGTTGAAATCCAAAATTTTGAAATTTATTTCATTTTGTCTCAAATTTGACCAAACACAGAGGTGTCTCCCAGCAATATTACAAATGTACATGCGTTACCCAGCATGCTTAGATCGAGGTGCGAGGTAGGTAAACACATGTGTGTATTCAATCAATAGTAGTGTGCTTGACCATGCATACATTACAGTTACCTAGGCTAACTTACCTGTATTATTATGTCATGATAATGTAAACCTTCAGGAACCTCTATATTTGTGTATTAAATTGTCACCCCATTATGGTCATTGGAAATTGATTTTGAGAATGTGTTCATGTACAATATTTGTAAAGTTTTAAGTGATTGGTATACAAATTTAAAAAATGGATTTTCAGCTGCCCTAGATAAGACTTTGAAGATTACAGTGCTATTGATAATATTTAATTTGCTTCTCTGAATATTACTGTGTGGATGCAGGAAAATGGCAGTTTTTTAATCTAAAATAATTACTAAACTAGTGCATTTTTTCTATTGATTTCTTTTTCTATATGTGTTATATATATAATAAATAATGAAAGTACATGATTTAATGCCCTTACTTATGCTTAAAATACATATTGCATCGAAATGGTTTTCATTGTCACAGGTTGATATCACCAATTCAAATTGCAGAAGTACCTTAAACGTATTCTAAAAATGGCATCTTTTAGAGTTATCGCCCCTCGTTTCGACATTTTACAAGGCGGGTCTGCATTTATCACGCAGTAAAGCTTCCGAAAAAAGTCGGTACAGCCGAAAATTACGAAACTTAAAGCGGAAATGAAATGTCATGATAAAAAATTGTCACAATCTTTCAAATTATGTGTTTTAAAAAATCCAAAATGGCTGACATTTAAAAAAACAGTTGACGAAAGATGACGAACTACTTTTCGTTGTCATGCGTTACCAACAATTTAATAGATGTAGGAAAATATCAAGGCTGCTCCCCTACTGACTAGACCCTGAATTCTACAATCTTTGAACGTTTTGATCAAATTCGATCTTAAATACAGAATATATAACCATAACAAGATTTCTATATATATATTCTATATTCCATACAGAATAACAATCCGGTGGTGTGTAATGTCTAAACATGTTTCTTTATTTCATCTTATCATTAATAATAATTCATTGACATCGTGAATCATTAAAACCTTTTTGAAATAGTTGTTGCTATATACAATTATACATTATAAATATATTGAAACAACTCTCAATACATTGAAATAGCTCTTCCCCCGGAAATCTCGTTGAATTTGGGCTTTTTGCGCAAATATAACACTGTCAAGCAAAGGTGCGTGTGACGTCACATCGTGTTTCCCCTTGATGGGAAAACACCTTGCAAAAACTCGCTTGAAAAAAATTCGCCCACAACTCATACATAATGAGGTTTTCGTAGTTTCTCGACCTGTTTATTTGCATTACAGTTGTTTTCAGCATCCACTACGTTCGTCTAGCATAGATCAGCATACATGTACGACTTGAAGCCTCGATTTATGAGAAAAAAATGTAGGCAGATGGCGATAAGGAGGTGCCAAATTCAAAAATGTCTAATATATTTGAAGGTGAGGGGGATCTGGCGCCCCGGGACTGGCTTAGATGTTCGATGAATTATTTTTCAAATTTGAATTGATGAAACATTATACATGATCCATAGCCTGCTACGTTACCAAAATCTGCATCATGAGGCTGCGTTGTTTTGTTACTAAAAAACTTAAAATTTAACGTTGGAGCGCGTGGATTTTTTAAAACTTTTAATCATATATATATATATATATATATCATGAATGATTGAGGAAACCAAACATTTCCTGAAACAACGAACAGTTTGGATAGTTAGTGTAACTTGTGCAGATCCGAATGCACACTGTCGTTCCTCGGGAAACTAAGATTTAATACACAGACGAATAATTTGTCTTACCTGTCGCGTCATTATTTAAGACCGGAAACGTCATTTTTTCCAAAATTGCTGCGTTACTTCTGCCATAAAAACGGCATTACCGCCATAATGCGGAGTTAGAGGTAACCCACGGTGTATCCGATTTATAAGAACGAACTTATACAATGAATTGAATTAATGGTTCAGGAATTTACAAAAATCACAAACAAAAGAGACAAGTAGCAGACTCAGTTTTATTGAGTATGTTCATGTTAGATGCAACACCTGTCACGCCTTCTAGCACCGGCTTCAGCGATATTCTACTTTAATGCAACATAGAATGGGCCCGCTTTTCTACTATGGTTAATAATATATACCCTAAGGAGCTTATGTTTCTAGTACTAACGCTTCTGTTCTCGGTTTGCATCTCTCCATTTGAAATGGTGAAATAACTAGCAAAGTTTGTGGCAAGAGGGATGAATTTAATTTTGATATTGTTAATTGTCCCCATTAAGATGGGAATGTTCCCCGGCCGACTTCTTGTTCGTTTTTCTAGGGCTTGTGCTCGAGTTGAGGACATTAATATTCGTAATCTTTGCATTACTAAAATGCTACTCCATGATCAGGACTACCGTTATCATGAACTGCGTAAAACCTTTGCAAAATGTTTGTTATCGTAACGCTGATCTTCTTTCCAAATATAAAAGTAATTTACAATCTGGCTTTTATGGTGATTTACAAACTTCGTAAGATCCTTTGTCATGATCATTTTCATACTATCTTTGTGTTAAACTTGTTAAACGGTTTACCAAAAGAGGTTATGACTCTATCCTTTTGCAATGCACTGCATGCTTGGTGGTCCCATTTACAGATCGCCATTATGCTTTCTTCTTTAATTGTGCGATGGACCCTATGATGACGTCTACCTAAAGCCCAAAAAGGACGGTCACGTTTGATGTTTGTCTACAATCTTGTGTTTGTGTGCCCTCAATGGTTCGTTCTCTTGTTGCTCTGGCTTCTGCCAAGTCAATGAGTACCTTCTTTGTGGCTTTCTAGGCTATTTTGTTTTGTATTTATATATAACGAGCATCTTTGTGTTTTACTTATATTGCCTATTAATGCAGCCTTGTTGGTTAGATAATAGTTCATAGCGGAGATTTCTTTATTTACACTGTCCCGTTTTATTGGGATGACAGTAGGGTAAGTGTGAGGTTTGGTGCCCACTAGAACCCGGTTTAAACCTTTTCAACCCTTTTGTGTTTGTGATGTCTTCATTCATCTTTAAAGTTGTTCTTTGTTTCTGTCTGTGTTTGTGGTCTACTGTCGTCCTTGAATGCTACTTTTCCTTTTCGATTTTTATATCTATATTTACTATTTGGGTTAAACATTTGCAGTGACCCCAGTGTCATTTAATTTTATTCAAGTGCGTACGTACGTTTTTATTTCACAGCGCATCTGAACGGGACAACCGACACGATACCATTGAATCAACGTCTGTTCGTGGATTACACACCATTTTATCCAAAATTCCCTGACATTTCCCTGACAAAAATCAATTTCCCTTACATCATTTTATGTTTCGGTGTTCATTTTCAGTAACATTTTCTATAATATTTATTACGGAATTAAGAATTATGTCCCCTTTTGTGTATTCCCATTGAGTTTGCTCTTGAAAAAGATAAATATTAAACCTCAAATAATGTTGCATATTTTTACATGAAACTTCCAGTTTAATCTGTTTACACATTTATCTAGGCATTGCTACCCTTGAATTATAAAAAAAAAACATACTTGATAAATATGTTAATTAGTCAACATATGCATGACCAAGAGTACGACATAAACTGAGTATGGATCAATACACACTTTAGCAAGTTTGTATTTATTATTCATACATATATAACAACGCGATTTGTTCGGTTGTGACTCTTGTGATCAGAAACGTTGTTACTGATTCATGCTGTAATTTCTAATGAATGTCAACATTTTAAAGGAACACACGGCAATCTTGAAATATTTGAAATGGGTGTCTCGATTTATATATCCAGTATCATTTTTTACTTTTACCCTGTTGACATTTAAATAAATAAAATTTTAAGTATTCACTATTTCGTCTTATTATGCTATTAGTTTTAATATATTACTGGTGCAATAATATCAAAAATTAATAATATGCAAGAACAAGTGGCTTAATACAATTCCTATAATTAACATTAATGATTGAACAAATGCAATTTATGTAGAAAAACTAACGGGACGCCGCTAGTTTTTAAAAAATCAAGATTGCAATGTGTCCCTTTAACTTCATCTCAAACATAAAGTAGAATGTTACAGCAATGTGATATTCGTAATGGGGTCGCAAATGTTGGTGCACATTTTCTTATTGACTCAGTATATGTTTCAGAATTGTCATTGCATGGAATGTAAACTTCGTAATATGTTTAAACAAAAAGCTTGAGTTCTAACTAATGGAAACCATATAATTTTTGAATGTCAAAAACTGTAACTTGTTTCACTGCACTACTTCCCTTATGGTACAGATAAAGATCATCCGAACTTCCGCGCATGTAGGCCGCCATTGCTCCAAAATTGCTCCTCGTTAAGATAAGAACATCACACTTTGAAAGTAACAGTTGCTCAAAGATCGCAGTGTAAACCCCTTCACACGCGTCAATACCTGTGGCTTTTGTCCTGTCAACATGCAAAATCGATCTATTTACAGACACAACATTAGGAAATCTGATGAGTGCCTCTTTACGAACTTGCTCCGAGTCGGTAGCGACATATATGACGTAATGACTTGACACGTTGTATTGGTCAAGAAAAGAGAAAACCTTGTTCACATCAGGTGTTCCTTCCCGAAGCTTGCAATCTTTTGGATTTGACGGATTTCTTCCAAAGCGAATATGGCTACATACCAACTTCCTTTGCTGCTTATGTTCTGCTATAAACTCATCCATATGATGTGTTAGTCTGTCATTTGGTTTATATAATAAACTTAGTATAAACCTTATGACATTTTCGTTCGGAGTTTTTAGTAACCAATTTATCATTTCCTGGCATTTTGGGTGTATTCGGATCTGATCTATCAACAACTCGTTAGTATGCATAAAAACAACACGCTCTTTCCAAGTTCCATCAAAATTTATATCCGGTAACGTTTTTAAAAATTGTGCCCCGCTGTTCTTTGAAATAACAGTCTTAGTGTCACGTGTCTCGATTGCTTTAATGTGTGATATACATTTTGTCCAGTTGTAGAAATTAGGTTGTAAGACATATTTAACATCACACGGTGACGCTATGTCTATAGCAAACGTTCTATTGGTCAATAGAGCGAGCAGATATGACGAAATGACACCCTTTTGTCTGTCACCCCATCCACCACATCCTGATTTACATTCATAAACTAAATATTTTCTACCCATGCAACTCTCAATTAATGGCGGAGTAGCGTTGATTTCAATCGTGTTCATCCTAAGGAAACTTTCCAAATTATCTGTAACGTAACCCTTATCTATATCGACTCCCAAACCATTGCGAACGGGGTCTGAATTCCAATCTTGCTTGGGCTTTCTTCCAGTTTCGTCTGCACCATCGCTGTTCATAAATTCATTTTTCATGTTCCAAAAAATCACGAAACCAGCAGCAAACATTAACAGGACCTGTAATGATAAAACAAGTTCTCTATATGTATACATGTGCAACGATTATAATAGGCCTTACTGCAGTTTAATTTACTTATACTATGTTGTAATATAAGACACGGTCATAACAGGAGCGGTACAAATACCGAGGCACAAACAAAGGAGAAAAATGGTCCTATCAGTAGGGGAGCAGCCTTGATATTTTCCTACATCTTTCAAATATCGCAACCACGCTTGACAACGAAAAGTAGTACGTCAACTTTCGGCAACGTCAACCATTTTGGCAAATGTCCGCCATTTTGAATTTTTTAAAACGCATAATTTGGAAAATTGTGACAATTTTTGATCATGAAATTTCAATTCCCCTTTAGGTTTCGTGATTTTCGTCTGTACCGACTTTCTTTTTAGAAGCTCTACTGCGTGATAAATTCAGACCCGCCTTGTAAAATGTCGAAGCGAGGGGCGATAACTCTAAAAGATGCCATCTTTAGAATACGATTAAAATGACAACAACCGTGTGTTTTTTGTTAAATAAAGTACGAGGAGATACTTGAATTGTTGTTTTAGCTCACACATTACATGAATTTTGCTGCATATCACGAAAAGCATGTTATTTCTTTATCAAAAGTACACGAAAATACGAATTGTTTGACTCGACTGACCTCGCAAGAACTGCAGGCGCGTATTCGATGGAGCGGGTAGTATTGGGCACCCTCTCATATGTGGAAAGTTTACGTAACAATCGCTACTGTTCAAGATGAGAGTTGGGATGGAGAGAAGGAGGAGGAGGGCATCTGAACTGAGATTTAAAAGGATGCGCCCCATCCCCATCCCACCCCAACTAAAATCATGAAAGCTAGTTTGTTTTTGAAAGCTCTTCCAAGCATACAGTACATTCTTAAACATATTCAGATAATATATTTGTTGCTGTGTTTTTGACTAGACTGTCCAGTGTCTAATTGTCATCCGCAACTTGGCGCAGTCAGTAGCGCAGCGGATTTGTAACCGGAGGTGGTGCCACTGAGTTTTGTCGGTGTGTTCTTGGGCAAGACACATTCCCTTAGCCTCATCCGTCGGATGGGGACGTAAACAGGGTGGTCCCGCTAATAGGTCTATCATCCGAGCATGTTAAAGAACCATAGGAATCTGTTCGATAATAAGGGTAGTGCCGGTTCCCGGATTCCTATGTATCCTTCCCCTCTCTCTGAGGCGGCTCTAAATAACCTGTACTGTGTTGATGAGCCGTTAAATATTCAATTCAATTCATCCGCAACTGCACTCAGCACTGTCATATTGTACTATAGCTGTCCCATGCTAGTATCATGAATCAACCGTGGAATATATCACCCACACATAAAAGGGTTTGAGGGCCCCATCTTACTTGTATTAGTTTAAATATAGACCATTTGTCGGTTGAAACCTAAGATGAATTTTTTATCAGACAGAAACACTGTCGTAATACTTATACTGATAGCATCGAAGGAAAATAAAGAAGGCCATTCTTTTACTTTATATTTTTAAAGTTGAATTGTGTTTTATGTCATTATAGCACATTTTAGGCCATATTTCCTGGGTAGAACCAGTACTGTGTACTTACTGCTATCTGTAAGAATCGACACTTTCTCACCTACAAGTTGAGCTCCCAGTGGGAATTGAACCCGCAGCGGTGAGAGGTGAAGATGAGAATGTATACAAATATAAAATGCCAACCGAACATCTCAACTCAATATGTCCATGGGACTTGAATGAACGCACTGAAAACAATCCGTGGAAAATTGTACTATGCAAGAATATATATTCATAAATAAATTTTATTTTGATGCAAAATCGATATGCTCCTCTAGACATCATAGATAAAGATCATGTAAAGTTTCGAAAAGATTGGTTAAAAACTGTGGAAGGATATAGACGCACAGATAACTAACACCATATGCCGCCTCACCTTTCAATGGTTAACAATAAACATTTAAGGTACATATTAAGGCCTTAAATATTATCTTTCATGACTAAGTAAAAAATATGTAACAAGTCAGATATCAAAATGAATTATTTATTTGATTTAAAACATTTTATTTCAAATATTTACATCAAAACATCCCAAATATAAAGGGTATTACATAAAAATTAAATTGCATCATACAATAATTGTTTTTATTTATTAAAGGGACACACAGCATTTATCAAGTTTTTATCAAGCATTAAAATGTAATTTATTTTCACTTTACACCCGCTTGCATATATTTAAATTATAAGTTATAACATTTTGGAGTTTAAAAAAAAGAAGATTGCTGCATGTCCCTTTAATATGTAATTGTTTATATGGTGCAAGCCAATTTGAACATATGTGGGGTTATATATATATACATGTATCTGTTTGTTTATTTTTGGTGAGGAAGACCACTCACTTTTCTTCTGGGTATAACCGG
This sequence comes from Cyrtodaria siliqua, assembly GCA_037043455.1. Lineage (NCBI taxonomy): Eukaryota > Metazoa > Mollusca > Bivalvia > Adapedonta > Hiatellidae > Cyrtodaria > Cyrtodaria siliqua. The sequence continues at coordinate 102,681 of JAWPHD010009113.1, forward strand.
TAATATACACCTCCTGCCATCTGTTATTCCACAAACTTTTATATAATCCAATAAAATTCAGAAAACATTTTAATCCAATAAATAAATTGGGCACGGCCGGTCAGATTAACAGAAACACATTTATATTTTCATATTAGCCCTTATTTTGAGCCACTCCAATGAACTATCCAGTTAATGTCGCCAACGATCCACCTTGTGTCTACAGTCGGATATGCATGTTGATATGATATTGTGCTGGCTGAACTGGTGATCCTCTTACTAGACATATTTTTCTTGAAGTTGATGCTAGTACTGTCCGTATGAGGTATTGCTGATTCATGATTCATAAAAAAAAAAAAATATTGTACACCATCTTGTTATTATATACTATTCTTGTTCGTTTAAGTATTTCTGATTCTGTTGTTAATGTTGTAAAAAGTTATATGTGACTACTTATTTCAATAAAATCCTCCCATATATATTGGGACATCACTAACTATTTTCAGCTAACTTCCAGCATCTCAGGACTCCAGGCTCTGAAAATAAAAATGACATACATGATATTTTGTTTCAACTTAAATAGGTAACAAGTTGTAGAACTGAAATATGTAAATGAATAGTGATTATATAACTTTTTTTACATGTACAATAAATTAAAAATAATCGTTTTCTGCTAAATCAACACATTTATTACCGGTATACCTTATTTAGAGCCGCCCCAAATGACACATAGGAATTCGAGAACCTGTCTTACTCTTACTAATGTATATATTAATAATTTCTATGGTTGTTTATCGTGCTTGGAGGATAGACTCCCCAGTTTCAATCCCAATCAAACAAAAGAGGCTGAGGAACAAACAAGACTGAGGGAAGATGTATTGCCCGAAACCATAGACGAAACTCAGTGGTGCATTTGTGACTTGAACCGGAAGCTCCAGATTGCTATCATCCACCATGCTATTGCTGGGCCATGCCAGCACATTATGTTAAGTCGGGGTCTTGGTTAAGTTTAATAATTTAGATGTAATACAGGGACCTTTTTATTTTGTTTGTTTAATTTTACATATGTACTAAGCACAATATGACCTATTTATGTGTCGATGTGCTGTAAAACACCATTTTTATTTTTAGTATAAAAAGTCTGAGACTAAGTGCAGGCACAGACCTAATAACAAATTATTAATATGTCTGTGGTGCAGGACTGGTGCACAATGCCACATATTTTGCAAAGAACAAACATTGATAAATTCATAGATTTTTTGAAGCTGCGCTTACCTACATACTGGCTAATACAAGGCTCTTGATGTAGTTATACTGTGAGACTGGGAAATTTGACTTGAATCTGGCTATGGTAATACTGCACACTGCCTCTAGCTAACTTAGTCTTAGCAGACCTGAAAAAAACAAGTCATATATGATATTGTTTCATTTGTTTTTAATATTAATAACTCTGTCCAACTTTCTCAATGCTAACAATGTCAGCATTCCATAACATTTTACTTAAAACACAACTGGAATTGAAAGTGGTGCTTTCCAGAAGATGATACTGTCCAAAATGTAAGTCACAGGTGGCATTCATGAACAAATAGTAGATTTTCAAGGCTTACATTTTCATCAATTATTCATCACTCATGTGTTCTAAAAAATTATCAGAATTAAGTTAATATATATCAACCACCACCGTTTTACATGTTTCAACGTTAAACACTTGTCATACAGAAATTAAAAGTGTATTTACTTACAAAGGCTACAGTGCAGACAATGCCATGACCCATTTCAGGCATTTGCTGGTGTGTTCCACTTTTCAATTTTAATTCTCTACATTGTCTACTGTAATAGATCTATTTGTTTGTATTTTGTAAATTACGCACTCATGCAAAACTTAGAATTGTATACGATCGTGATTGTAACACTGTTTTAATTCTACTTCTGTGCAAAAAAATTGAAATAATCCATCGGTCACCGTCAATCGGGCCGTATGTGTAAACGATCTGTCTGTGTATGTACACGGATCAGCATTATTTGACCTTTGAATGTGTGTGAGCTATTTTTAGCACATTCCTTAGCTATTTATAAACGTTCAGTTCAATTCACAATATTTAGTTTCTGTGACTGTGTATTGACCATATGATGTTAATTTGTCCAGGGAGAAGTGGGTCTGTGGCCTGCGACTGACTTGCCCTGGGCTGGGTGTTTTTCTGTGTCGCCGCCATTTTGAATAGCCTCTGAAAGAGTGAAATGCAGGTACCAACTTTCAAAACGGGCACGCAAAATGTATATTCACGAAAAAATAAGAAATTTTCAAAAAAGGTAGATCAGGTAATGATCTTCGACTCCTGTCAATTTCAACAATATTTAAGAATATACAATGTTTGTACCCGTTTTGAAACATTTGGCAATTTCGAAGAAAACAAAAACTAGTTTTTTTCGATCTTCGCATTTGTACCGCGATTTCCGACTATGATATCTCAATAAAACCTGTCAACCCGATTGTTTTATAAATCTCCGACATAATAACTGACTTCTGATATGATTTGTTTTCTTTGCCATCTAGTATAAGCTTTAAACTAGTGTTTCTAAACAGAGTACTATAAAATCCGCGCATCTGCACGTGCTTGCAAAATTGGAACTACGTTGCCTCCAACCCCAATTATTTATGTTTGAGTTATGCGGTTCAGGCACGTGAAATGACTTGTCTGCTCCTGTACTGTATAGAAATCACAGCACTCAAACACAACAGCAGCGTAGGTCCACACTGCACCACACAGAAAGAGCAAATTAAATACACAACACAACGAGTGCTGAAGACACGGTTACCCACGTGGAACGGTCAATAGACAACTGGTTACTGCTTACCTTGAATAGATTTTATTTGTACACAACCTCGCTATTACACAACACGAACTCTCGTCATTTGTTACAGCCGCGTCCATTCTTTAATAGTAAAGTACATTTGTGACAGGCACTTAAATTATCGTTAGGAACAAATTGCCAAACAAATCAAACTTGAATAATTATGCAGAACTTTTCTCCTGAATAATGGAAAAGGCATTTTAAAGCCAAGCTAGCGCATCCGTGGTCAAGGGGTTAACGACGTTGCGTTGTAAACCTTCTCACCTCTCACCGCTGTGGGTTCGAATCCCAATGGAAGCTCAACATGTGAGAAAATTTCGATTAATTCAGATGGCGGTAGATATACAGTACTGGTTCTACCCATGAACAAGTGAGTGTTCTGCCTCCACCACAAAAGATCGACCGTCAGACATAGTCTTTACATAGTCTTAAATGTGCTGGAAAATGACGTTAAACACCAAACAAACGACTACTGATTGCACGATAGGTAAGAGATAGCTGTCACCGTCTCACTCACCGCAACCGTCAAACGCCTGCATAGCATGGCGGACACTTAGGGATCACTTTGTCCGTCATCGTCCGTCGTTGTCCGCCACACACTAACTTTGGCCATAACTTGAAAATTACTTGACATATATTCATGGAACTTCACACATATCTTCATCTTAATCAAGGAATGCTTTTACACATGCCCAATAACTCTGACTTTCATTTTGTCAGAGTTATGTCCCTTTCATAAAACTTGCAACCTAACCCGGTTCGTAACTAGCTATAACTTAAGAAGTATTTGACCTATGTTCATGAAACTTCACACATATATTCATCTTACCGCACCAAATAGTGTTACCCATGACCAAATAACTCTGACTTTCATTTTGACAGAGTTATGCTCCCTTTCATAAAACAATAACATTCAAAATAACCAAGCTCATAACTGGCCATAACTTAAAATGTATTTGACCTTTGTTCATGAGACGTCACACACATATTCATCTTACCACACAAAATATTGTTACCTACGACCAATAACGCTGACTTTCATTTCAACAAAGTTATGCCCCTTTTCATACAACTTTAACCTGCAGCCTAAACAAGCTCATAGCTGGCCATAACTTGGACAGTATTTGACCTATGTTCAAGAGAATTCACACACATATTAATCTTAATCGAAGGAATGTTGTTACATATGTCCATTAACTCTGAATTTCATTTCGGCAGATTTATGCCCCCTTTTCATAAAACTTTTACCTGCAACCTAACTTCGCTCATAACTTGGCATAATATTGACCTGTGGACATGAAACGGTATACAGTTGTTCTTCCTTGTCAATTATCCAATGCAGATTTATGCCCCTTTTCATAAACGTTAATACTTTAAAAAAACTGCTCCATAATTTATGAAGGATTGCATCCCCTGTCTTCAAACGTTATAGTTAGATTGTACTTGCTGAAATAAGCATACGGCAGACGACACAAGTGTTCCGATGTACACCCTTCTAGTTTAGTCTATAAAGCTCTTTTGCGAATCTGAAAATCGGATTTTGTTCGAAAAAAGCGGTTTTAGCTCGATAAACCATTATCGTTATCGTTCGATAATCCCTATTTATCGGCTAAGTCTGAAAACCGAAAAAAAATGAAGCCGGTGCTAGGGGGCGTGAGATGTGTTGCTTCTTTCATTACTTCTCATGAACAGACTCGATAAAACCGAGTCTGATGCTTTATTCTCTTAATTGTGTTTGTTGCTCCCAAAGAATCACCTTTATCAGTATTTATTAACTTGAATCTGATTCGGTAAACCTATATTACCGAAAATATAAATAATCAAACTTAATTATCAAAATTAATTATTTTGATTTAGTCTACATTACATAGGCATAGTCGTAAAGCTGTGATGTTTTTTTTAAATGACGTTCTTAAAGAGAACAAAATCAAAGGAAATAGCCTTGCTCATTATGGCCTTGTTGGTCATATTGGCCAAGTTTTCGATGGTTTCGTGCAGTTCGATATTTAGTAGTAAAATTAA